>SZWC01018326.1:10914-52061 GCA_023375785.1 Penium margaritaceum
CACGCCACGCCACGCCACGCCACGCCACGCCACGCCACGCCACGCAACGCCAAACCACGCCACGCCACACCAAAGAACAGCACACCAGGCAACACCACAGCACACCGCACCACACAACATAACGGTTACCTTTTCCCCTCCTTTGAACCAGCTGCGAGTGATTGCACCACGCTTCATGTTGAGTTCCGCCGCAATCAAATCGGCCAAGTAGCTGCTACCCTCAGACGAATACACCAAGTAGGCTGATGAAGAGCTGGCGGGAGACGCCCCGTTCGCATCGCCCCTCTCCCTCTGCCTCTCCCCCTCCCCTCTGGCCCCTCTTCCCTCAAGCACCACGGCGTCCATGGCTGGACACGTGTTGCTGCTGCCGCTGCTGCTGCTGCGGCTGCCGCCGGCGCAGGCGGTGCTGCCGCTGCCGGTGCCCCTGATGCCGCTGCTGCCGCTGCCGAAACTGGTCGCTAGGCGGCCGATATCACCGACTGCTGAGCTGCTGGTTGCGCCACTGTCGACGCAACCTCCACAGCTGTCGCCGCCGCCGCCGCCGCCGCCGCTGCTTACGGCTTTGGTGGAAATCCCAACTAGTGCCAAGCAGAGATAGAAAAGGAACAGGGCGGAAGGGGCAGCCGCACAATCAGCGGCATGGACGAGCGAGAAAAACCTCCTGCACAGAGGTGTGCTCATACGGCCGCGTGCACAGCGCCGATCGTGGTTAACGCGAAGAGAGCCCCGGAAAATGCGAGGAAAGCTAGCTGCGCAAATTCAGTTGGCATAGCGGGAATGACGGCAGGAGCGACAGGGGGATCAGCGGCTACGATCGCGTCCACCATGCGGTTCTGCAGAGCAGCTGCAGCTTCGGAGAGCAGCGGCAGTTTTGTAGAGCAGCAGAAGGCAGGAGGGCGAAAAGGGCGACGGAGACTGCTCGAGCGCGTTTCAAGGCGCCTTTGACGATCGAGGGAGTCGAACAGTTCACCTGTTGCTGTAAGGAGTTTCTTTCTTCGGCTGGTCGTGACTTGCGTACAAGATGCAACCTAATTTTTTCCCAGTTGTGCACTAAATGTGCCATATCTGCACCATAGTAGTATCCTAGTTCAACAAAGATGTGTCTTAGTTGCACCGTAGTTATTCCTATGTTACGCAATAGTTGTACCTTAGTTGCGCTCTACTTGTGTCAGAATTGTACCATAGTTGCTTCCTACATGCACTGTAGTTGCGCCCTAATTCGCTAAAGTTCCGCCCTAGATGCGCCTTAATTGGCCCCTGATTGAAAACTGGCTTCACCCATAGACGCGCCCTCGTTTCCCCCAAGTTGCACCCTAGTTACACCCCGCTTCTGCCCGAGTTCCGCACTTGTTATACCCTAGTTGCGCCATGAATGTGCCCGGTTGCACACGGGCTACGTCCTAGTTGCATCCCATTTGCACCCTATTCTCACCCCAGTTTCTCCCTAGTTCCACCCTAGTTGCAGCCTAGATCCGCCTCGAACCTCACTTACGTCGTACTTATGCCGTAGGTGTGCCATAGTTGTACTCAAGTTGCCCACTTGTTCCAATCTAGTTGCGCACTAAATGCACTTAGTCGCACCCTAGTCGTGATCCATTTACGCTGTAGGTGTGCCCTAGTAGCTTCCTTGTTGCGTCCTAGTTTTGCCCTACTTGCACCGTAGTTGTGCTCTAGTTACGTCCTAGGTTAACCCTTATTGCACATTGGTTGAATCCTACTTGTGCCCCGGTTGCGCCCTAGATTCATCCTCGTTGTGCCCTAGTTTTGTCCTAATTGCGCCCTACCTGACTTCTAGTAGCGTCCTAGTTGCACCATCGTTACACCCTAGTTATCCCTATTTGCACCCTATATGTCTTAGTTGCACCCTTGCTGCACCCTAGTAATGTTCTCATTGCTTCCTAGTTATACACTAATTGTGTCCTACTTGCATCCTACTTATGCCCTAAATGCGCCCTAGTTGCGCTCTAGAGTCCACGTTCTGCCCCGTTTGTGCCCTAACTGCGTCCTAGTTACGTCCTAGTTGCATTCTAATTGTACTCTAGTTACGTCCTAGCTTCTCCCTGGTTGGTCCTAGTTGTCCCATAGTTGTACCTTAATTCCAGTCTAGTTGTGCCTTGCTTCCTAAGTGCATCCTAGTTGCACCCCAGTTGCTAGTGAGATGCGCCCTAGTTGCACCCTAGTTGTACCGTTGTTGCACCCGATTAGTGCCCTTGTTACACCAAAATTGTGTCCTAGTTGCACACTAGATGTGCCCTATATGTGCTCCAGTTGTGTCCTAGTTTGGCACCAGTTTTGCCTTAGTTGCACCCTAGTCGCGACCTAGTTGCACCTTAGTTGCGCCATAGTTACACCCTAGTTCGCCCTAGTTGTGCCCTACTTGCACCTTAGTTACACCCCACCTACGGCCTAGTTACACTCTAGTTACACCCTAGTTGCGTCTTAGCTACGCCCTTGTTGCACCTTAGTTGCATTCTAGTTATTCCCTAGTTGGCCCTTAGTGATGGCATAATCACACCCTAGTTGTGCCCTTGTTGCAACATAGTTTTGCCCTAGTTTCTTCCTAGTTGCACCATAGTTTCGCCCCAGTTGCGGTCTAGTCACACCCTAGTTGCACCCTAGTTGCACCCTAGTTTCGCACTAGTTACCCTACTTAACTTGGATTTCGATATTAGCCTTTTCTTTCGTGTGTGAAATCCGACGAAAATGGTGGTTCGTCGAATTTAAAAAAATTGCATAACTAATTTCAAAACTTTGTTTGGTGAAATCATGGGTGTACTTCACTTTTTGCTGTTTTAGAATTCCATGGAGTGTGTCTTCGTTGCCTTTTTTTTTCCCACTCGTATCACCTGTTCGGCTCCCACACGTGCAAAATTCGCAACATGTGGTGAACACTGCTGACTGCTGAGGGTGAGATTGACAACGTAGCTGTGGCGTGCATGGAGTAGCCCAGACAGGCGTCGGACGAGCCGCTAGTGCGTTAGGATCGTCGAAGCTGGCGCCGAGCCTACACTGCCGAGCCTACGATGGAGGGCAACACTTCTGTTTAAGTTTTTGAATGGAAGTGTGGGCTTCGTCGACTCGACAAAGTGATATTGAACGAGACTCGACGATGAATTCAAGGTGTAAGCCCTAAACCAAAAAGCGAGTTATTGATGTACCCGAATTAATTACAAAGTGTCAGAAAACTAAACAAAAACGTTATGCAACTGCTCAGTCGATGAAATCCAAGTTAAGTAGGGTACAGCCTAGTTGCACCTTTGTTGCATCGAAGTTATATCCAAGTTACGTCCTAGATGCACCTTAGTTACTACCTAGTTCAACCCTAGTTGTGCCCCAGTTGTGCCCTGGTTGCCTCTAGGTGCACCATAACTACGTCCTCGTTGTGCCTCAGTTGTGCCCTGGTTGTGCTCTAGTTGTACCCCATTTGCACTCTCGTCGCACCCTTGTTACACCCTAGTTGTGGCCTAGTTGTATCCTAGCTATACCCTAGGTGTAACCTAGCTGCTTCCTAGTTACACCTTGGTCACCTTTTGATTGTGCCCTACTTGCAGCCTAGTTGCGCCCTAGTTGCGTCCTAGTTCCGCGGTACGTGCGTCCCAAGTGTGCCTTAACTACGCTAAAGTTGCATCCTTGTTGCGTTTTAGTTGCGCCTTAGTTTCATACTAGTTGCACCCTAGTTGCATCCTACAAGTGCTTCAGTTATATCCCAGTTGAACCCTATTTGTGCCATAGTTGCGAACTAGTTGCGCCCTAGTTTAACCCTAGTTCTGCCGTAGTTGTGTGCCCTAGTTGTACCCTAGTTACACCATAGTTTGGCCTAATTTTACCCTAGTTAAGCCCTGGTTGCATCCTTGTTGCGCCCTAGTTGCATCCTATGTGTGCCCTAGTTTTACCCTACATGTACCCTGGTTCTGCCATAGTTTCCCTATAGTTGCGCTCTAGTGGCTTTGTGGTTGCGTCCTAGTTGTGTCCTGGTTACAACATAGTTGCACCCTAGTTGCGTTGTAGTTACGTCCTAGTTGAGTCCCAGCTCCACCTTGGTTGTACCCTTCTTGCCCCCTAGTTGCACTCTAGTTGTGTCCTAGTTGCACCCTAGTAAGGTCCTAGCTGCACCCTAGTTGTGTCCTAGTTATGCCCTAGTTGCACCCAGATTGTACCCTAGTTGCACCATACGTCCTAGTTGTCCCCTAATTGTGCCCTTGTTGTGCCCTACTTACGACCTACTTGCATCCTTCTTGCGCCCTAGTTGTACACTAGTTGGGCCCTACTTGTACCCTAGTTGCATCCTTGTTCGACCTCTGTTGTGCCAACCTACGGCCTAGTTGCGACCTATATGCGCCACAGTTGTGCCAAAGTTGCATTCTAGTTGCGCCCTAGGTGCACCCTATTCATATCCTGGATGCGCCCTGGTTGTTCACTTATAACAAATTCCCCCGAATCCATACACTCCACAATCAATGTACACGCACGGTACACATACAAGCAAAAGAACCGAGTACCTTCCTACACGGATATAGTCATTGACTGGGAACCTTCCTCACATGAGACATAATTGTTGGAAGCTTCCAATAAACACCCCAATTCCACTTTTTGTCCTAGGAAATTTCTAATAAACTTACCAGTCTTTATGAACATACAAAACAAGTATACATAGTGAACGGAAAACATTGAAAAATTTGACAGTATTGGACGTAACTAGGGCGCAACTAGGGCGCAACTAGGGCACAACAAAGGCACACCTATGACGCAACTAGGGTGTAACTAGGGCGCAACTAGGGCGCAACTAGTGCCCAACTGAGGCGCAACTAGTGCGTAGCTAATGTCCAACTGAGGCGCAACTAGGTCATAACTAGGGTGAAAGTAGAACGCAAGTAGGACGCAACTAGGGCACAACTAGGGTGTAAGTAAAAAACAAATAGGGCGCAACTAAGGCGCAACTAGGGTACAACTAAGGTGAAAACATGGTGCGACTAGGGTGCAACTAGTGCCCAACTGAGGTGCAACTAGGGCGCAACTAGGGCACAAGTAGGGCACAACCAGGACTCAACTAGGGTGCAACTAGGGCGCAACTAAGGTGCAACTAGGGCGCAAGTAGGGCGCAACTAGGGTGCAACTAGGGCACGACTAGGGCGCAACTAGGGCGCAACTAGTGCGCAACTGGGACGCAAGTAGAGCGCAGCTAGGGCACAACTAGGGTGCAACTAGGGCGTAACCAAGGAAAACTAGGCCGCAACTATAGTGCAACTAAGGTGCAATTAAAGTAAGTAGGGCGTAAGTAAGACGCAAGTGGGTGCAACTAGGGCGCAACTAGGACGTAACTAGGACGCAACTAGGGCGCAAGTAGGGAGAAACTAGGGCGCAACTAGGGCACAACTAGGGCACAACTAGGGCACAACTAGGGCACAACTAGGGTGCAACTAGGGCGTAGCTAGTGCCCAACTGGGGCGCAAGTAGGGCCCAACTAGGGCGCACACTAGGGTGCAACTAGGGCGCAAATAGGGCGCAAGTATGGCCCAACTAGGGCATAGCTAGTGCCCAACTGAGGCACAAGTAGGGAGCAACTAGGACATAGCTAGGATGGAAGTCAGACGGAAGCAGAGACAAGTAGGGAACAAGTAGGGCACAACTAGGGTGCAACCAGGGTGCAACTAGGGTGCAAGGAGGACGCAACTAGGGCGCAACTAGGGGGCAACTAGGGCGCAACTAGGGCGTAGCTAGTACCCAACTGAAGTGCAACTAGGGCACAACTAGGGCGCAGCTAGGGTACAAGTAGGGCGCTGCAGAGGCGCAACTAGGGGACAATTAGGGCACAAGTAGGGTGCACCTAGGGCGTAACTAGGGTGCAAGTAGGGCGCAACTACGGTGAAACTAGGGGGCAACTAGGGCGTAGCTAGTGCCCAACTAAGGTGCAACTAGGGCACAACTAGGGTAGAACTAGGGTGCAAGTAAGGCGCAACTAGGGCGCAACTAGGATGCAACCACAGCACAACTAGGGCGCAAGTAGGACGCAAGAAGGCGCAACTAGGGCGCAACTAGGGTGCGACTAAGGCGCAACTAGGACGCAACTAGGGTGCAAGTACGGTGTAACTAGGGCGCAACTAGTGCCCACATAAGGCGCAGCTAGGGCGTAAGTAGGGCGCAAGTAGGGCGCAAGTAGGGCACAACTAGGGCGCAACTAGGACGCAACAAGGGCACAACTAGGGCACAACTAGGCCGCAACAAGGACGCAACTAGGGTGCAACTAGGACGCAACTAGAGCGCAAGGAGGGCGCAACTAAGCTGCAACTAGGACACAACTAGCGCGCAAGTAGGGCGCAAGTAGGGAGAAACTAGGTTGCAACTAGGGCTCAACTAGGGCGCAAAAAGGGTGCAACTAGGATGCGACTAGGACACAAGTAGGGTGCAACTAGGGTGCAACTAGAGCGCTACTAGGTGCAGTTTGGTGCAAGTATGGCGCAATTAGGGTGCAACTAGGGCGCAACCAGGGCACAACTAGGGCGCAACTAGGGCACAAGCAGGGTGCCACTAGGGCGTAACTATGGCGCAAGTAGGGCGCAAGTAGGATGCAAGAAGGGCACAACTAGGGCACAACTTGGGGGAAACTAGGGTGCAAGTAGGGTACAACTAGGGCGCAACTAGGGCGCAACTAGGCGCAACTAGGGCGCAACTAGGGCGCAAGTAGGATGCAAGAAGGGCACAACTAGGGCACAACTTGGGGGAAACTAGGGTGCAAGTAGGGTACAACTAGGGCGCAACTAGGGCGCAACTAGGCGCAACTAGGGCGCAACTAGGGCACAAGTAGGGGGCAACTAGGGCGTAAGTAGGATGCAGCTAGGGTACAACTAGCGCACACCTAAGGTGCAATTAGGGCGCAACCAGGCCGCAACTAGGACGCAACTAGTGTGCAACTAGGGTGTAACCATGGCACAACTAGGGTGCAACTAGGGCGCAACTAGGGTGCAACTAGGGCGCAACTAGGGTGCAACAAGGCCGCAAGTAGGGTGCAACTTGGGCGCAACTAGGGTACAACTAGGGCGCAAATAAGGCATATCTATGGCACAAATAGGGCACAACTAGGCAGAACTAGGACGTTACTAGGGCGCAACAAGGGTGCAACTAGGGCGCAAGTAGGACGCAAGTACGGCCCAACTAGGGTGTAGCTAACACTGAACTGAGGTGAAAGTTGGACACAACTAGGCCGCAGTTAGTGCGAAAGTTGGACGGAAGTAGCGCACAAGTAGGGAGTAAGTAGGGTGCAACGAGGGCGCAACTAGGGGGCAACTAGGGTGAAAGTAGGGTGCAACTAAGGCAAAACTAGGGCGCAAGTAGGGTACAACTAGGGCACAAGTAGGGCGCAAGTTGGGCGCAACTAGGGCACAAGTAGGGCACAACAAAGGCATAACTAGGGTGCAACTAGGGCGTAGCTAGTGCCGAAGGGAGGCGCAACTAGGGCGCAACTAGGGCACAAGTAGGGCGCAAGTTGGGCGCAACTAGGGCACAAGTAGGGCACAACAAAGGCATAACTAGGGTGCAACTAGGGCGTAGCTAGTGCCGAAGGGAGGCGCAACTAGGGCGCAACTAGGGAGCAATTAGGCGCAAGTAGGGTGCGACCAGGGAGAAGCTAGGACGCAATTAGTGGGCATCTAGGGTGCAACTAGGGCGCAAGTAGGACGCAACAAGGGTGCAACTAGGGCATAGCTAGTGCCCAAATGCGGCGTAACTAGGACAAAACTAGGGCGCAAGTAGGGTGCAAGTAGGACACAACTAGGACACAGCTAAGGTGGAACTTGGGCGCAACTAGGGCGCAACTAGGGCGCAACAAGGGCGCAACTAGGGCGCTAGTACGACGCAACTAGGGCGCAACTGAGGCGCAACAAGGGCGCAACTAGGGCGTATCTAAAGCGCAAGTAGGGCACAACTAGAGCGCAAGTTGGGCGCAACTAAGGCGCAACTAGGGTGCAAGTAGGGCGCAACAAGGGCGCAACTCGGGCGTAGCTAGTGCCCAGCTGAGGTAGAAGTAGGGCCTAAATACGGTGCAACTAGGGTGCAACTAGGGAGCAACTAGGGTGCAACTGAGTGCAACTAGGGTGCAACTAAGGTGCAAGAAGGGCACAACTAGGGCACAATTTGGGTGCAACTAGGGCCTATGTAGGCCACAACTAGGGTGCAACTAAGGTGCAACTAGGGCACAACTAGGGATCAACTAGGGTGCAACTAGGGCGCAACTAGTGCCCACCTTAGGCGCAACTAGGATGCAACTAAGGCGCAAGTAGGGCTCAAGTAGGGGGCAACTAGGGCACAACTAGGACACAACAAGGGCACAACTAGGGCGCAACTAGTGCCCACCTTAGGCGCAACTAGGATGCAACTAAGGCGCAAGTAGGGCTCAAGTAGGGGGCAACTAGGGCACAACTAGGACACAACAAGGGCACAACTAGGACGCAACCAGGGCGCAACTAGGACGCAACTAGGGCATAACTAGGATGCAACTAGCGCACAAGTAGGGTATAACTAGGGCACAACTAGTGTGAAAGTGAGGTGCAAGTAGGACACAACTAGGGCGCAACTAGGACGCAACTAGGGCATAACTAGGATGCAACTAGCGCACAAGTAGGGTATAACTAGGGCACAACTAGTGTGAAAGTGAGGTGCAAGTAGGACACAACTAGGGCGAAACTAGGGTGCAACTAGGGCTCAACTAGGGCGCAACTAGGGTGCAACTAGGTCGCAACTAGGGCACAAGTAGGGCGTAACTAGGACACAACTTGGGTGCTACTAGGGCGCCAGTAGGGCGCAAGAAGGACGCACCTTGGGTGCAACTAGGGTGCTACTAGGGCACAACTAGGGCGCAATTAGGCGCAAGTAGGGCGAAACTAGGACAAAACTAGGACGCAACTAGAGTGCAACTAGGGTGCAACTAGGGCACAACTAGGGTGCAAGTAGGACGCAAGTAGGGCACAACTAGGGTGCAACTAGGACGCAACTAGAGTGCAACTAGGGTGCAACTAGGGCACAACTAGGGTGCAAGTAGGACGCAAGTAGGGCACAACTAGGGTGCAACTAGGGTGCAACTTGGATGCAACTAGGGTGTAACTAGGGCGCAACTAGGGCGTAATTGTGGCGCAAATAGGGCACAACTAGGGTGGAACTAGGACACAACTGGGGAACAAGTAGGGTGTATCTAAGGCACAAGTGGGGCGCAAGTACAATCACACTAGGGCGTAGCTAGTGTCCAACTGATGCGCAAGTAGGACCCAAGTAGAACGCAACCAGTGCGGAAGTAGGACGGAAGTAGGGCGCAAGTAGGGAGCAAGTAGGGCGCAACTAGGGTGCAACTAGGACACAAATAGGGCACAACAAGGGCGAAACTAGTGCGCAACTAGGGCGTAGCTAGTGCTTAAGTTAGGTGCAACTAGGGCACAACTAGGGCGCATCTAAGGCGGAAGTAGGGCGCATGTAGGGTGCAACTAGGGTGCAACTAGGGCGTAACTAGGACGCAAAAATGTTTCAACTAGGGCGCAACTAGGGCGCAACTAGGGCGCAACTAGCGTGCAAGTTGGGCGCAACTAGGGCGCAACTAGGGCGTAACTAGGACGCAACTAGGGCGCACTTCGGGCATAGCTAGTGCCCAACCGAGGTGCAAGTAGGACCTAACTAGGACGCAACTAGGACGCAACTAAGGCACAAGTAGGGCGCAAGTACCGCCTTACTAGGGTGTAGTTAGTGCCCAAGTGAGGAGCAAGTAGGGAGCAACTAGGATGCAGCAAGGGTGGAAGAAGGACGGTAGTACGGCGCAAATAGGGCGCAAGTAGGGTGAACCTAGGGTGAAACTAGGGCGCAACTAGGGTGCAAGAAGTGCGCAACTAGGGCACAAGTAAGGCGCAACTAGGGTGCAACTAGGGCGCAACTAGGGCGTGGCTTGTACCTAACTGAGGTGCAACTAGGGTAAAACTAGGATTTTACTAAGGTGCAAGTACGGCGCAAGTAAGGTGCAACTAGGTCGCAACTAGGGCGCATATAGGAAGCACCTAGGGTGCAACTAGGGCGAAAATAGGGCGCAACAAGGGTGCATGTAGGGTGCAACTAGCGCGCAACTAGTACCAAACTGAGGTGCAACTAGGGCACAACTAGAACGGAACTATGAAGCAAGTACTTCACAACTAGGGTGCAACTAGGGCACAATTAAGGCACAACTAGGATGCAACAAGGACGCAAGTAGGGCACAACTACGGCGCAACTAGGGTGCAACAAAGGCGCATTTAGGGCGCAACTAGGGTAGAACTAGGGTGCAACTAGGGTGCAGGTAGTGCCCACCTGAGGCGCAACTGGGATGCAAGTAGGACACAACTAGGACACAAGTAGGATGCAACTAGGGCGCAACTAGGACGCAACAAGGGCACAACTAGGACGCAACTAGGGCACAACTAGGACGCAACTACGGCGTAACTAGGACGTAACTAGGGTACAAGTAGGGTGCAACTGCGGCGCAACTAGGACACAACTAGTGCGTAAGTAGGGTGCAACTAGGGCGCAACTAGGGCGCAACTAGGGTGCAACTAGGGTGTAACTAGGGTGCAACTAGGGGTAACTAGGGTGGAACTAGGGTGCAACTAGGGCACAATTATGGTGTAACTGGGGCGCAACTACGGCGCTACTAGGGCGCTAGTAGGACGCAAGTAGGGCGTAACGAGGGCGAATCTAGGGTGTAACTAGGGCACAACTAGGGTGCAACTAGGGCACAATTATGGTGTAACTGGGGCGCAACTACGGCGCTACTAGGGCGCTAGTAGGACGCAAGTAGGGCGTAACGAGGGCGAATCTAGGGTGTAACTAGGGCACAACTACGGCGCAAATATGGGACAAGTAGGACGCAGCTAGGGCACAACTAGGGTGCAACTAGAACGCAAGTAGGGCACAAGTAGGATGCAACTAGGGCGGAAGAAGGGTGCAAGTAGGATGCAACTAGGGTGCAAGTAGGGCGCAACTAGGGCGCAACTAGGGCACAACTAGGGTGCAACTAGAACGCAAGTAGGGCACAAGTAGGATGCAACTAGGGCGGAAGAAGGGTGCAAGTAGGATGCAACTAGGGTGCAAGTAGGGCGCAGCTAGGGTGAAACTAGGGCTTAAGTAGGGCGCAACTAGGGCGTAACTAGGGTGAGACTAGGGCACAAGTAAAGCCCAAGTAGGGCACAACTAGGTCGCAACTAGGGCACAACTAGGGCGCAACTAGAGCATAACTAGGGTGCAACTAGGGTGCAACTATGGTGCAAGTAGGGCGCAAATAGGATGCAACTAGGGAGCAACTAGGGTACAACTAGGATACAACTAGGGCGCAACTAGGACGAAACTAGAGTGCAACTAGGGTGCAACTAGGACACAACTAGGGTGCAAGTAGGACGCAAGTAGGGCGCAACTAGGGTGCAACTAGGGTGCAACTAGGTTGCAACTAGGGTGCAACTAGAACGCAACTCAGATGCAACTAGGGTGCAACTAGGGCACAAATAGGACGCAATTAATGCGTGATTGTGGCGCAAATAGGATGCAACTAGGGCGGAACTAGAAAGTAACTAGGGCGCAACTAGGTTGCAACTAGGGCGCAACTAGGGCGCAAGTAAGGTGCAAGTAAGGCCCAACTAGGGTGTAGCTAGTGTCCAAATGAGGCGCAAGTATGACATAGGTAGGGCGTAGGTAGTGCAGAAGTATGACGGAAGTAGGGAGCAACTGAGGCGCAACTAAGGCGCTCCTTCAACGCAACTAGGGTGCAAGTAGGACCCAACTAGGAGGCAACTTGGGGGCAACTAGGGGGCAGCTAGGGTGCAACTAGGCCGTACCTAGTGCCCAAGTGAGGCGCAACTAGGGCACAACTAGGGCGCAACTAGGGTGCAAGTAGGGCGCGACTAGGGCGCAACTAGGATACATCTAGGGGGCAACTAGGGTGCAACTAGGGTGCAAGTAGGGCACAACTAGTGCGCAACTAGGGCGCAACTAGGGCATAGCTAGTGCCCAAGTGAGACGCAACTAGGACACAACTAGGGCGTAAGTAGGGCGCAAGTAGGATGCAACTGGGGCGTAACAAGGGCGCAACTAGGGCACAACAAGGGTGCAACTAGGGCGCTACTAGAGTGCAACTAGGGCGGAACTAGGGAGCAACTAGGGCGGAACTAGTGTCCAACTGAGGCGCAACTAGGGCGTAACTAGGGTACAAGTAGGACGCAAGTAGGGCACAATTAGGGTGCAACTAGGACGCGACAAGGGTGCAACTAGCGCGCAACTAGGGCGCAACTAGGACACAACTAGGGCGCACCTAGGGCGCCACTAGGGCGCTAGTAGGGCACAAAAAGGGCACAACTAGGTCACAATTTGTGCGCAAGTAAGGCGCAAGCAGGGTGCAACTAGGATGCAACTAGGGTGTAACTAGGGCGCAACTAGAGCGCAACTAGGGTACAACTAGGGTGCAACTAGGGCACAAGTAGGACGCAACTAGGGCGTAACTAGGGTGCAACTTGGATGCTAGTAGGGCGCAAGTAGGGCAAAACTAGGGTACAACTAGGATGCAACTATTGCACAACTAAGGATGCAACTAGGGCCCCACTAGTGTGCAACTAGGGTGTAACTAGAGCGCAACTAGGGTGCAAATAGGGTGCAACTAGGGTGCAAGTTGGGTGCAACTAGGGCGCAAGTAGGATGCAAGTAGGGCACAACTAGGACACAACTAGGGTGCAACAAGGGCGCAACTAGGGTGCAACTATGGCTCAAATAAGAGGTAAGTAGGACGCAACTAGTGTGCAACTAGGGTGCAACTAGGGCGTAACTAGGATGCAACAAGGACGCAACAAGGGCGCAACTAGGGTACAACTAGGGCATAACTATGGTGCAAATAGGGTGCAACTAGGACTCAACTAGGGCATAACTAGGGCGCAAGTAGGAGGCAACTTGGGCACAAGTAGGGTGCAAGTATGGCCAAACTAGGGTGTAGCTAGTGCCCAACTGAGGCACAAGTAGGGCACAACTAGGACAGAAGTACGGCGCAAGGAGGGCGCAACTAGGGCGCAACTAGGGCGCAACAAGGGCGCAACTAGAGCGCAAGTAGGGTGCATGTAGGGCAAAACTAGGGCGCAACTAGGGTACAACTAGGGCGCAAGTAGGGCGCAAACTGGACGCAACTAGGGCACAAGTAGGATGGAACAAGGGCGGAACTAGGGCGCAACTAGGGCGTAGCTAGTGTCCAAGTGAGGCGCAACTGGGGCTCAACTAGGGCACAACTAGGACGCAAGTAGGGCGAGACTAGGGGCGCAACTAGGACGTAACAAGGGCGCAACTAGGGTGCAACTAGGGTGCTATTAGGGCGCAACTAGGGCACAACTAGGGTGCAACTAGGGCACAGCAATTGCCCAACGGAGGTGCAACTAGGGCAAACCTAAGGCGAAAGCAGGGTGCAACTTGGACACAACTATGGCGTATCTCGGGCGCAACTAGGGCGCAGCTAGGGCGCTAGAAGGGCGCAACTAGGGCGCTAGAAGGGCGCAACTAGGGCACAACAAGGGTGCAAGTAAGGCGCAACTAGGGCGCAACTAGGGTGCAACTAGGGTGCAACTAGTGTCCAACTAAGGCACAACTAGGGCACAACAAGGACGAAAGTAGGGCACAAGTAGGGCACAACTAGAGCGCAACTAGGGCGCAACTAGGGCGTAACTAGGGCACAACTAGGGCACAACTAGGGCACAACTAGGGCGCAAGTGGGGCGTAACTAGGGTGCAAGTGGGACGCAACTAGGGCGCAACTAGGGCACAACCAGGGCACAACTAAGGCGCAACTAGGGTGTAACTAGTGCGCAAGTAGGGTACAAGTAGGGTGCAACAAGAACGCAACTAGGGTGCAACTAGGGTGCAGTTTAGGTGCAACTAGAGTGCAACTAGGGCGCAACTAGGGCGCAAGTATGGCGCAACTAGGAAAAAACTAGGGCGGAACTACGGCGCTAGTAGGGCACACGTTTGGCGTAACTAGGGCGTAAGTACGACACAACAAGGGTGCAAGTAAGGCGCAAGTAGGACGCAAGTAGGGCGCAACTAGGGAGCAAGTAGGGTGCAACTAGGGTGTAAATAGGGTGCAACTAGGGCGCAACTAGGGCGCAAGTAGGACGCAACTAGGACAAAACTAGGGCACAACTAGGGCACAAGTAGGACGCATGTAGGGCACAACTAGGTCGCAACTAGGGCACAACTAGGGTACAACTAGGGTGCAACTAGGGTGCAACTAGGGCGCAACTAGGGCGCAACTAGGGTACAAGTAGGTGACAACTAGGGCGCAACTAGGGCACAAGTAGGACGCAACTACGGCACAAGTAGGGTATAACTAGGACGCAACTAGGGTGTAACTAGGGTGTAACTAGGGTGCAACTAGGGCGCAAATAGGATGCAAGTAGGGCGCAACTAGGGTGCAACTAGGGTGCAACTAGGGCGCAACTAGGGCGCAACTAGGACGCAACTAGGATGGAAGTAGGGTGCAACTAGGACGTAACTATGGCGTAAATAGGGCGCAACTAGGGCGCAACTAGGGTGCAACTAGGGAAAAAGTAGAACACAACTAGGGCACAAGTAGGGCGCAAGTTTGACCCAACTAGTTAGTGCCCAACTGAGGTGAATATAGGACACAACTAGGGCGCAACTATGGCGGAAGTAGGACAGAAGTAGGGTGCAATTAGGGCTCAACTAGGGCGCAAGTAGGACGTAAGTAGGGAACAACTAGGACGCAACTAGGGTGCAACAAGGAGGCAACTAGGGCACAACTAGGGTGCAACTAGTGTGCAACTACGGTGCAACTAGGGTGCAACTAGAGCGCAACTAGGGTGCAACTACGGTGCAACTAGGGTGCAAGTAGGACGCAACTAGGGTGCAACTAGGGCGCAACTAGTGCGCAAGAAAGGCACAACTAGGATGCAACTAGGGTGCAACTACGGTGCAACTAGGGTGCAAGTAGGACGCAACTAGGGTGCAACTAGGGCGCAACTAGTGCGCAAGAAAGGCACAACTAGGATGCAACTACGGCGCAACTAGGGCGCAATTAGGGTGCAACTAGGGCGTAATTAGGGTGCAACTAGGACGCAACAAGGGTGTAACTAGGGCGCAGCTAGGCTGCAACTAGGACGCAAGTAGGATGCAACAAGGGCGCAACTAGGATGCAACTACGGCGCAACTAGGGCGCAATTAGGGTGCAACTAGGGCGTAATTAGGGTGCAACTAGGACGCAACAAGGGTGTAACTAGGGCGCAGCTAGGCTGCAACTAGGACGCAAGTAGGATGCAACAAGGGCGCAACTAGGATGCACCTAGGGCATAACTAGGTTGCAACTAGTGCATAGGTAGGACACATGCAGGGTGGATCTAGGATGCAACTAGGGTGCAACTAGGGCGCAACTAGGGCGGAACTAGGGTACAACTAGGCAGCAACTAGGGTGCAAGTAGGGTGCAACTGGGGCACAACTAGGGCACAACTAGGACGCTAGTGGGGCGCAATTAGGGTGCAACTAGGGTGCAACTAGGGCGCAACTAGGGTGCAACTAGGACACAACTAGGATGCAAAAGGGTGCAAGTAGGACGTAACTAGGGTACAAGTAGGGCGCAAGTAGGGCGCAACTATGGCGCAACTAGGACTCTACTAGGGCGCAACTAGGGTTCAACTGGGGTTCAAGTAGGACACAAATAAGGCGTCAGTAGGACGCATCTAGGGTGCAAGTATGATGCAAGTAGGGCATAACTAGGTCACAACTAAGGCGCAACAAGGGCGCAACTAGGGCGCAACTAGGGTGCTACTAGGGTGCAACTAGGGCGCATCTAAGGCGCAACCAGGGTGCAACTAGAGCGCAACTAGGGTGCAAGTAGGGTACAACTAGGACGCAACTAGGACACAACTAGGGTGCAACAAGGGCGCAAGTAGGGCACAACTAGGACGTAACTAGGGTGTAACTAGGGTGCAACTAGGGTGTAACTAGGGCTCAAATATGACACAAGTAGGGTGCAACAAGGGTGCAACTAGGGTGCAACTAGGGCGCAACTAGGGCGTAACTAGGGCACAACTAGGATGCAAGTAGGACGCAGCTAGGACGCAACTAGGGCGCAACTAGGGCGCAACAAGGATGCAAGTAGGTCACAACTAGGACGCAACTAGGGCGCAACTAGAACGCAACCATGGTGCAACTAGGACGTACCTAGTGCCCAACTGAGGCGCAAGTAGGGCGCAACTAGGGCGCATGTAGGGTGCAAGTACGGCGCAACTAGGGCGTAGCTAGTGCCCAACTGAGGCGCAAGTAGGGCACAACTAGGGTGCAGCTAGGACGGAAGTAAGAGGAATGTGGGGCGCAAGAATGGAGTAACTAGGATGCAACTAGGGTGGAAGTAGGGTGTAACTAGGGCAAAACTAGGGCGCATCTAGGGCTGAAGTAGGGCGCAAGTAGGACGGAAGTAGGGAGCAACTAGCATAAGCAGGACGCAACTAGGGCGCAACTAGGGTGCAAGTATGGCGTAGCTAGTTCCCAGCTGAGGTGCAACTAGGTTGAAACAAGGGCGCAAGTAGGGCGCAACTGAGGCGCAACTAGGGTGCAACTAGGGTGCAACTACGACGCAACTAGGGGGCAACTAGGATGCAAGTAGGGTGCAACTAGGGAGCAACTAGGGTGCAACAAGGGCGTAGGTAGTGTCCAACCGAGGCGGAACTAGAGCGCAACTATGGCGCACTTAGGGCGCAAGTAGGGTGCAGCTAAGGCGCAACTAGGGTGCATGTAGGGCACAACTAGGACGCATCTAGGGCGCATCTAGGGTGTAACTAGGAAGCAACTAGGGCGCAACTAGGACACAACTAGGGCGTAGCTAGGGCGCAACTAGGGTGCAACTAGGACGCAAGTACGGCACAACTAGGGCATAACTAGGGTGTAACTAAGGCACAAGTAGGGCGCAAGTAGGGTGCAAGTAGGACACAACTAGGACACACCTAGGTCGCAACTAGGACACAATGAGGGCACAAGTAGGGCGTTACTAGGACGCAAGTAGGACGCAAGTAGGGTACAACTAGGGCACAACTAGGATGCAACTAGGGTGCAACTAGGACACACGTAGGGTGCAACTCGGGCACAACTAGGGTGCAACTAGGGTGCAAGTGCTGCGTCAGGAGGGCGGAACTAGGGCCCAACTAGTGCGCAACTAGGGCGCAAGTAGGGCGTACCTAGGGCGTAACTAGGGTGCAACTAGGACGCCACTAGGGCACAAGGAGGGTGCAACTAGGATACAACTAGGGCACAACTAGGGTGCAACTAGGGTATAACTAGGGTGCAACTAGGGCGCAACTAGGGCGCAACTAGGGCACAACTAGGGCACAAGTAGGGTGCAAGTAGGGTGTATCCAGGGCGCATCTAGGGCACAACTTAGGCGCAACAAGGACACAAGTAGGGTACAAATAGGGCACAACTAGGGCGCAGCTAGGGTGCAACTAGGGCACAACTAGGGCGTAGCTAGGGTCCAATTGAGGCGCAAGTAGGACACAACTAGGGCACAAGTAGGGCACAAGTAGGGTGCAACTAAGGCGCAAATAGGGCGCACTAGGGTGTAACAAGGACGTAGCTACTGCCCAACTGCGGCGCAACCTGGGTGCAACTAGGGTGCAACTAGGGCACAAGTAGGGCGTAACTAGGACGCAACTAGGATGCAACTAGGGTGCAACTAAGGTGCAAGTAGGGCGTAACTAGGGTGCAACTAGGGCGCAACTAGGGTGCAACTAGGGCGCAACTAGGACGCAACTAGGGCTCAACTAGGAAGCAAGTAGGACGCAACTAGGGTGCAACTAGGGTGCAAGTAGGGCGTAACTAGGGTGCAACTAGGGCGCAACTAGGGTGCAACTAGGGCGCAACTAGGACGCAACTAGGGCTCAACTAGGAAGCAAGTAGGACGCAACTAGGGTGCAACTAGGGTGCAACTAGGGCGCAACTAGGGTGCAACTAGGGCGCAACTAGGGTGCAACTAGGGCACAACTTGGGCGCATGTAGGACGCAACTAGGGCGCAAGTAGGACACAAATAGGACACAACTAGGGTGCAACTAGGGCGCAACTAGGGTGCAACTAGGGCACAACTTGGGCGCATGTAGGACGCAACTAGGGCGCAAGTAGGACACAAATAGGACACAACTAGGGTGCAACTAGGGCGAAAGTAGGGCGCAACTAGGCGCAACAAGGGTGCAATTAGGGTGCAAGTAGGACACAAGTTCTGCCCAACTAGGGCGTAGCTACTGCCCAACCGAGGCGCAAGTAGGGGCGCAACTAGGATGCAGCTAGGACAGAAGTAGGACGGAAGTAGGGTGCAAGTAGGACTCAAGTAGGATCGCTAGTTGCGGTCCTAGTTGGAACTAGGGCGCAGCTTGTGCGGATGTTGGCATCGTGTTCAACAAGCGCTACTTTCACAGTCTTCTGTGGAAGCATGTCGTGGAAAAGAACGTCTCGTTCCTGTCCATGGAGTTTATTTGGCTGCGTCGTGCCTTCCTGCACTGCAACCCCCTTGCATATATGCCTGGCCGTATGACCCTCGCCTGCCTCATTTGCATTGGTGCTGCAACATTTCGCAAGCGCCTCATCAAGATCCTTGCAGATGTGAACAGCGGGGTGTCGTTCACCACTGATGGTTAGAAATCCGATGCCAACATCAAACGAACTGGCAGATGGAAAGCATTTCCATTGCCTTCCCTGCTCTCACAGACAGTGGCAATGCTGAGAATGCTTTTTAAGGTGTTTACGGAAGCAGTGTGATAGTGGGGGTTGTGGGAGGAGATGTTTTGCCTCACCGTGGACGATTTTGTGAACGACTCAATAGTTGACAACTTTCTTTTTCTCCAGAAAAAAAGTTTGAGAAGCATGGCCACATCCGCTGCATGGGCCATGCAATGAACCTGGCCGTTCAGGACATGCTTGACAAGACTGCCTTGCAGGAGCAGCTACGGACAGCACGGGACATCTCCACATTCATGAATTGTAGCACCAAGAGAGAGGCTTCACTGGATGCAGCATGTGCCGCTGCCGGTGTGCAGTGTTTGTAGCTTCATGTCGACACACCCACCCTGTGGAAGAGCACCGTGGATATGTGCACCAGGGTGGTGCACATCAAGAGCGTGCTGGAGCCCTGGCTGACGGTGAAGGTGCCGCACCTGAAGCCAAGCGGCAACAGCTGGGAGCTGCTTGGTTTGGTAACGGACATCCTCAAGCCTTTCAAAGGCTTCGCGGAGGACATCAGTGGACAACAATACCTGACATTGTCCCTTGTCATCCCCTTGTTCATGGTTATCCTAGCTAAGATGCACCAGTGGCAGGTGCAATGCTTGCTACCTGTGCATTCCTTTCAATGTGTGCAATGTTTTCTATTTGCACAATGTTTACAACCCTTGCAACCCTTGCATGGCCTCATTGCAGTTAATGAATGCATGGACTGAATGCCTTGACTCAATGCATGGACCGAATGTAATCTGCTTTATGTGCACAGGTGGAGGTGTCAAAGTGTGTACTTTGTGATTTTGTTCCATGTTGCGCTTTAAGTGTAGTGCATACTATGTGCAGGTGAAGGTGTTCAATGCCGAGAAGAAGCAAAACATGCGGAAAGAACTTGATGCCACCAAGAGGCTCCTGATCAAGCTGAAGCCAGGTTTCAAAGCAGTGGTGGACAAGGTAACCAGTTAGTTGATTCAGTCCATGCATCAGACCATGAAGTGGCCACAATCAGTCACTCTTATTCTTCCATGACCTCAGTCTATTTGGTGAATGCAACCAGTCGGTGCAATGAATACATGCAGTCTATGCATTCAGTGCATGCATTCAGTCTATGCATTCAGTCAATGGTTGCTGTCCATGAATTCATTTTGTGCCATCTGTCCATGCAATTAGTCCATGCAATGAGTCCATGCATTCTTTCCATGCTTGCATTTTGTCCATGCATCAGGTTGAGAANTATGTGCGGGTGAAGGTGGTCAACGCCGAGAAGAAGCAAAACATGCGGAAAGAACTTGATGCCACTGAGAGGCTCCTGATCGAGCTGAAGCCAGGTTTCAAAGCAGTGGTGGACAAGGTAACCAGTTAGTTGATTCAGTCCATGCATCAGTCCATGAAGTGGCCACAATCAGTCACTCTTATTCTTCCATGACCTCAGTCTATTTGGTGAATGCAACCAGTCGGTGCAATGAATACATGCAGTCTATGCATTCAGTGCATGCATTCAGTCTATGCATTCAGTCAATGGTTGCTGTCCATGAATTCATTTTGTGCCATCTGTCCATGCAATTAGTCCATGCAATGATTCCATGCATTGTTTTCATGCTTGCGTTTTGTCCATGCATCAGGTTGAGAAGTACGTGAAGAAGCTGTCGGTGCACCATGTTGTGGCCACAGCAGTTGACCCACGCTTCCGCTTACGATTCTTTGAGAGGGTGCACAAGCTGATGGGCATCAAAACAGCGGTGGAGTTGGAGGTGAAGGTGGTTGAGGAATTAAAGCCGTACAATGAGCGCGTCATGGAGCGTCGTCGTGTTGCAGCAGCTGCTGCTGAAGCAGCGGCCAAGGCTGCAGCCGCTGCTGCCATGGTTGCCGCCTTGGATGAGGACATGGGCGATTCCGCAGCTGCCGTGAGTGGAAGTGCTGTGAGTGGCAGTGCTGCTGCACCCATGGCATCTCCTGAAACTGCAGCAAGTCAGCTTTAGAGCCCAGCAGTAGCTGCAAAGAAGGGCAGAGCAACACGTGCGAAGAAGACCATGGTTGAGGCAGTGATGGAGGATCCAATGGAGGAGTTGTTTGAAGAGCCTGACCCAACTCCAGTGGGGAAGGAGCCAGATTTGCTTGAGATGGAGTAGGAGGAGTGGAAGAAGGAGGAACGTCTTGGACGCCGCAGCAACATCCTTCAGTACCTCCGAGATAATGCAACCAAGTTTCTTACGTCTGCTCTCTGTGCTCTTGATGTGCTTGCAGTGCCTGCCACAAGCACTCTGAGTGAATGCATGTTCAGTCTCGGAGACCTTGTTGTCACAGACATCCACCACTCGCTCAGCAACATGACCGTGCAAGATGTGCTCACCCTGAAGACATGGATCAATGATCCAACACCCGTGAACTTTCCTGTTTCTCCTGATGGTGTAGTTGCACCTGACCTGCAGGAAGTGGAGCACGCGGAGAAGGCAAGGGTTGTGCATAACCTAACAACGCCCGCTCTTGCAGCGGCTGAAGGTAGCAGCAGTGATGAGGTGGACGATGCGGATGGCGGCGGTGCAGAGGATGATGCTGATGACAACGACAAAGATGACGATGATGAGGAAACCGACGATGAGGATGGAGGTGAAGTGGCGGCTGCTCTCAAGTCCTTCAATCTTGACGATGATGATGTCGTCGAGATGAGCTATGCAGTACTAGGCTGTTAGGTGCAATGCAACCAATGCAACTTTTTGGGTGCTTTGCTTTCCATGTTGGCAGTTGTACAGTGGGGTAGAGGGGGAGGGGCATGGTCTTCATGGCCCTGTCCCCAGAAACATCTGAACTTGGTCAATTCGTTGTCCACTGCTTCCTTTGACTAGTTATGTTTTCAACAAGTATGTTTCCATTCTATCCATTCCCCCCTTCCTCGACAGTGCACGTTAGCATTATTTCCATGTAATGTTTCATGTTTAACATATGCAAAAAGTGATGAATAGCAGAGCAAAGTGATATGAGCAAGTGCAAATGACTGAGCAAAGTGACTTGAACAAGTGCAAATTACTGAGCAAAGTGACATGAGAAAATGCAAATGACTGAGCAAATCCCAAGTTCAGCACATGAACATGAATACAGTGCCCGGAAATCATGGATATGTGCAATGTATGCATGCTACGTGATAGAAGAAACAAGTACAAGACTAAATTTTCTATGCAATGGCTTAATGTACATGTACCAAGTACTAAGACAACATACCCTAGTTGTCCGTCTTCCCGATGGACCACTGATGAACTTCACCCAGTAGTACAAGCTATAAAAGTGGGAAAATGTGATTTCACAATACAAGAATTGTGATTCTCCCAAACATGGGATCGCGAGTCAATTCAACCAAGAATCATAGGTCCGAAAGCACTGGAATCGAGATACCAAAGAAGGAAGGAATTGCGATTCGCTGGAATCACGATTCTGGTCTAAGAATCGAGGTACTGAGTCTAACAGTTTGGTCTGACTCGCAAAGCCAAATCTTTGTCCAGAATCGACAATCCATCTTGGTGTGCACCCTTAGTAGCTAGTGTCCAACTGAGGTGCAACTAGAGCACAACTAGGACGCAAGTAGGGCGCAAGTAGGATGCAACTAGGGCACAACTAGGGCGTAACTAGGGCGCAACTAGGACACAACTAGGGCACAACTAGGGCATAAGAAGGATGCGACTAGGGCGTAACTAAGGCGCAAAAAGGGCGCAACTAGGGTGCAAGTAGGGCACAACTAGGGTGCAACTAGTGTCCAACTGAGACGCAACTAGGATCCAAGTAGGACGCAAGTAGGGCGCAAGTAGGGCGCAAGTAGGGTACAACTATGGTGCAACTAAGGCACAACTAGGACGCAAGTATATACAACTAGGGCGCAACTAGGGCGCAACAAGGGCACAATTAGGGCGCAACTAGGAAACAATTAGGACGCAACTAGGGGGCAACTAGGGCATAACTAGGGCGCAACTAGGACGGAACTAGGGGGCAACTAGGGCGCAACTAGGACGCAACTAGGGTGAAACTAGGACGCAACTAAGGTGCAACTAGGGCACAAGTAGGGTGCAAGTAGGGCGCAAGTAGGACGCAACTGGGACGCAACTAGTGTACAACTAGTGCAAAACTAGGGTGCAGGTAAGACGCAACTAGGACGCAACTAAGGCGCAAGTAGGGTGCAACCAGGGTGCAACTAGGGCACAACTAGGGCGCAAGTACGGTGCAAATATGGCCCAACTAGGGCGTAGCTAGTACCCAACTAAGGTGTAAGTAGGATGCAACTAGGGCACAACTAGGGCAAAAGTAGGACAGAAGCAGGGCTCATGTAGGGCGCAACTAGGACACACCTAGGGCGTAACGAGGGGGCAAGTAGGGTGCAAGTAGGATGTAACTAGCGCAAAACTAGTGTGTAACTAAGGCGCAACTAGGGCGAAACTAGGGTGTAAGTAGGGCGCAAGTAGGACGCAACTGGGGTGCAAGTAGGGCGTAAGTAGGGCGCAACTAGGACGCAACTAGGGCGTAGCTAGTGCCCAGCTGAGGTGCAACTAGGACACAACAAGGGCGCAACTAGGGCACAAGTAGGGCACAACTAGGACGCAACTAGGATGCAACTAGAGTGCAACTAGGGTGCAACTGGGGTGCAAGCAGGGTGCAACTAGGGCGCAACTAGGGCGCAACTAGGGCATAGCTAGTGCCCAACTGAGGCACAACTAGGGCGCAACTACAGCACAAGTAGGGCACAAGTAGGGCACAACTAGGGTGTAACTAGGGCGCAACAAGGACGCAACTAGGACGCAACTAGGGCACAAGTAGGATGCAAGTAGGGTGCAACTAGGGTACAAGTAGGATGCAACTAGGTTACAACTAGGATGCAACTAGGGTGTAGCTACTGCCCAACTGAGGTGCAACTAGGACGCAACAAGGGTACAACTAGGGCGCAAGTAGGGCACAACTAGGACACAACTAGGACGCAACTAGGGTGCAACTAGAGCGCAACTAGGGTGCACGTAGGGTGCAACTAGGGTGCAAGTAGGGTACAACTAGGCCGTAGCTACTGCCCAACTGAGGCACAACTAGGGTACAACTAGGACTCAAATAGGGTGCAAGTAGGGAACAACTAGGGCACAATTAGGGCGTAACTAGGGTGCAACTAGGGCGCAACTAGGGCGCAACTTGGGCGCAAGTAGGACATAACTAGGACACAACTAGGGTGCAACTAGGGCGCAAATAGGGCATTACGGCCTAGTTACGTCCTATTTGCGTCCTAGTTACACCCTAGTTGCACCCTACTTGCACCCTAGTTGAGCCCTAGTTGCGTCTCAGCTGGGCACTAGTTGTGCCCTAGTTGCGCATTACTTGTGCATTAGTTGCACCCTAGTTGCCCCCTAGTTGCGTCCAAGTTAAGCCTTAATTGCGCCCTAGTCGCACCCTAGTTGTGCCCTTGCATCCTAGTTGCGACCTAGTTGCACCCTAGTTGCCCCCTAGTTGCGTCCAAGTTAAGCCTTAATTGCGCCCTAGTCGCACCCTAGTTGTGCCCTTGCATCCTAGTTGCGACCTAGTTGCACCATAGTTGTGCCCTAGTTGCATCCTAGTTACGCCCTAGTTGCGCCTCAGTTGGGCACTAGCTACGTCCTGGTTACGCCCTAGTTGCACCCTACTTGCGCCCTACTTGTGCCATACTTGCACCCTATTTGCGTCCTAGTTGCACCCTAGTTGCGCCCTAAATGCGTCCTAGTTGCACCCTAGTTGCGACCTAGTTGTTCCCTACTTGCGCCCTAGTTGCTTCCTAGTTGCGCCCTAGTTAAACCCTATTTGCACCCTAGTTGCGCCCTACTTACGCCCTAGTTGCGCCCTAGTTGCGCCTCAGCTGGGCACTAGTTGCGTCCTAGTTGCGCACTAGTTGCACCCTTGTTGCACCCTAGTTACGCCCTGGTTACGCCTTAGTTGCCCCCTAGTTGCACCCTAGTTGTGCCCTACTTGCGCCCTAGTTGTGCCATAGTTGTGCCCTAGTTGTGCCCTAGTTGCGCCCTGGTTGCACCCTTGTTGCGCCCTACGTGCGTTTCAGTTGCGCCCCAGTTGCGCCCTAGTTGCGCCCTAGTTGCTCCCTAGTTGTGCCATAGTTGCGCCCTAGTTGCGTATCCTAATGATCATTAACTTCAATATTAATAGTCTTGGTAGTGGTCGAAATTCGTTGAAAATGGATTTTCATCGAATTCAAAAGTACCACCTAAACAATTTCAAAAACAAATCGTCGAATTCAACGTTCCACCATTTTGTTCTGATTTGTTTCATGCTAGGGTTCGTGGGCCGCTGATTTTGGCATTTGTTTTTATCAGCGCACAGATAATCTGCGAGGGGGTGAACATCAAATGTATTGCGCATCATCTTTCTTGCACGTGCACTCAACGTGCAGTCAGATCCGAGCAGCCGTGCGACTAGTCGTGCCGAATGGACCAGTCACGTGAACAGACGGGTGACCAATCATGTGCAGCAGACCAGCCACGTGACCAGTCCCGCCTGACCGGTACAATTCGCCAGTCGAACGTTCAAGTGGTCGGGTTTGACCTTTCGGAACTTCAAACATCCGACCAGGTCTCAACGATTCGTCGAAAAAAAAAAACTCCTATGGACCATCGAATTTAACGTACTACCCACCATTTTTCGTCAAATTTAAGCGCATACCCTGAATCATTTGAAAAGCACTAAAAGTTGATCGAATTAATTATGCAGGAATTCACTCGTTGAATTTAATGATCAAGAGGGTCATACTTGTGCCCTAGTTTCGCCCTAGTTGCGCCCTAGTTGCGTCCAACTTTAGCCCTAGTTTATCCCTAGTTGCACCCTAGTTGCGCCCTAGTTGCACCCTAATTGCGTCCTAGTTGCGCCCTATTTACGCCCTCCTTGCGCCCTCCTTGCGTCCTAGTTGCATCCCAGTTGTGCCCTACTTGCGTCCTACTTGCGCCCTAGTTGCGCCCTAGTTGAGCCCTAGTTAGACCTTGATTACGCCCTAGTTGTGCCCTAGTTGCACCCTAGTTGCACGCTAGTGCGCCCTAGTTACGTCCTACTTGCGCCCTAGTTGCGCCCTAGTTGCGCCTCAGCTGAGCACTACTTGCGCCCTTGTTTCCACTTAGTTGTGCCCAAGTTGTGGCCTAGTTGCGCCTTAGTTACACCCTTGTTGTGCCCTAGTTGTGTCCTACTTGCACCCTAGTTGCGTCCTAGTTGTGCCTTAGTTGCAACCTAGTTGCGCCCTAGTTGCGTCCTAGTTGCACCCTAGTTGCGTCCTACTTGTACCCTAGTTGTGCCCTAGTTGCACCCTAGTTGTGCCTCGGTTAGGCACTATCTACTTGCATCCTACTTGCACCCTAGTTGCGCCCTAGTTACATCCTAGTCGCACCCTAGTAGTGCCCTACTTGGGCCCTACTTGTGCCCTAGTTTTGCCCTGGTTGCGCCCTAGTTGCATCCTATTTGCACCCTAGCTGGATCCTCGTTGTGCCTTAGTTGCTCCTTAGTTGCACCATAGTTGCATCCTAGTTGCACCCTACTTGCGCCCTAGTTGCGCCCAAGTTTTACCCTACTTACGCCCTACTTGCACCCTAGTTGTTTCCTACTTGTACCCTAGTTGCGCCCTAATTGCACCCAAGTTCTGCCTTAGTTAGGCACTAGCTACGTCCTAGTTGCGCTCTGGTTGTACCCTAGTTGTGCCCTAGTTGTGCCCTACTTGCACCCTAGTTGCGCCCTAGTTGCGCCCTAGTTGCGTCCTCCTTGCACCCGAGTTGTGTCCTAGTTTCCCCCAAGTTTTGTCCTAGTTGGGCCATACTTGCGCACTAGTTGCGTCCTAGTTGCGCCCTAGTTGCGTCCTAGTTGCGCCTTAGTTCCACCCTAGTTGCGTCCTAGTTGCACCCTGCGTCCTAATTCTGTCCTACTTGTGCCCTAGCTGCATCCTAGTTGTGCCCTAGTTACGCCCCAGTTGCACCCTAATTACGTCCTAGTTACGTCCTAGTTGCGCCCTAGTTGTACCCTAGTTGCACCCTAGATGCACCCCACTTGCATCCTACTTGCGCCCTAGTTGCGCCCTACTTGCATCCCCGTTGCACCCTAGTTGTGCCCTAGTTGTACCCTAGTTGCACTCTACTTGCGCCCTAGCTACACCCTAGTTGCGTCCTAGATGCGTCCTAGTTGCACCCTAGTTATGCACTAGTTACGCCCTAGTTGCGCCCTAGTTGCACCCTAGTTGCACACTAGTTGCACCTTACTTGCGCCCTAGTTGCGCCCTAGTTGGACCATATTTACGCCCTACTTGCACCCTAGCTGCGCCCTAATTGTACCCTAGTTTCGCCCTAGTTGCGCTGAGTTGGGCACTAGTTGCACCCTAGCTGTACCCTACTTGTATCCTAGTTGCGCCCTAGTTGCTCCTTAGTTGCACCCTAGTTGTGCCCTAGTTGCGCCCTACTTGCGCCCTAGTTACGTCCTAGTTACGCCCTAGTTGTGCCCTAGGTGTGCCCTAGTCGCGTCCTACTTGTGATCTACTTGCGTCCTAGTTGTGCCCTAGTTGTGCCTCAGTTGGACACTAGCTACACCCTAGTTGCACCCTAATTTCACCCTGGATGTACCCTACTTGTGCCCTAGTTACCTCCTAGTTGCGCCCTAGATGCGCCCTAGTTGTGCCCTAGTTGTGCCCTACTTGTGCCCTAGTTGCGTCCTAGTTGTGTCCTAGTTGCACCCTCGTTGCGCCTCAGTTGGTACTAGCTACGCCTTAGTTGCGCCCTAGTTGCGCCCTAGCTGTGCCCTACTTGCGGCCTAGTTGCGCCTTACTTGCGTCCTTCTTGCGCCCTAGTTACGCTCTAGTTACGGCCTAGTTTCACCCTAGTTGTACCCTGCTCGTGTCCTAATTGTGCCCTAATTGTGATGTAATTGCGCCCTCGTTGCGTCCTACTTGTACCCTACTTCCGTCCTACTTCCGTCCTAGCTGCGTCCTAGTTGCGCCCTACTTGCGCCTCAGTTGGGCGCTAGCTACGCCCTAGCTGGGCCGTACTTGCGCCCACCTTGCACCCTAGTTGTGCCCTAGCTGTGCCCTAGTTGCGTCCTAGTTGGGCCCTAGTTGCACCCTAGTTGCGCCCTAGTTGCGCCCTAGTTGTGCCCTAGTTGCGTCCTAGTTGTGTCCGACTTGCGCCCTAGTTGTGCAAGAGTTGCGCCCTAGTTGCACACTAGTTGCACCCTAGTTGCGTCCTAGTTGTAACGTAGTTGCTCCCTAGTTGCACTCTAGTTGCGCCCTACTTGCGCCCTACTTGCGCCCTAGTTGCGCCCTGCTTGCGCCCTACTTGCGCCCTACTTGCGCCCTACTTGTACCCTAGTTGCACCCTAGTTGTGCCTCGGTTGGGCACAAGCTACACCCTAGTTTCGCCCTAGTCATGCTCTAGTTGTGCCCTAGTTACGCCTTACTTGCGCCCTAGCGTGTCCTAGTTGTGCCCCAGTTCCACTCTAGCTGTGCCTTAGTTGCGCCATGATTGCGCCCTAGTTGCACCCTAGTTGTACCCTAGTTGCACGCTAGTTGCACCCTAGTTGCACCCTAGTTGCACCCTACTTGCACCCTAGTTATGTCCTAGTTGCACCCTAGTTGCGCCCTAGTTGCGCCCTAGTTGCGCCCTAGTTGTGCCCTACTTGCACCCTACTTGTGCCCTTCTTGCACCCTAGTTGCGCCCTAGTTGCATCCCAGTTGCCCTAGTTGCGTCCTCGTTGCGCCCTAGTAACGCCCTAATTGTGCACTAGTTGCGCTCTAGTCGCGTCATAGTTGCACCCTAGTTGCGTCCTAGTTGCGTCCTACTTGTACCCCAGTTGCGTCCTAGTTGCGCCTCAGTTGGGCAATAGCTACTCCCTAGTTTTGCCCTAGTTGCATCCTAGTTGTACCCTACTTGCGCCCTAGTTGCACCCTAGTTGCACCCTTGTTGCGTCCTAGTTGCGCCCTAGTTGAACCCTAGTTTTGCCCTAGTTGTGTCCTACTTGCGCCTTTGTTGCACCCTAGTTGCGCCTCAGTTGGACACAAGGTACACCTTAGTTGCACCCTAGTTGCACCCTACTTGCACGCTACTTGCACCCGCAATGCGTCCTAGTTGCATCCTACTTCTGCCCTACCTGCGCCCTAGTTGTGCATCAGTTGCACTCTACTTGCACCCTTGTTGCGCCCTGGTTGCGCCTCAGTTGGACACTAGCTATGCCCTAGTTGCGTCCTAGTTGCGTCCTTTTTGCGACCTAGTTGCACCCTAACTGGGCCCTAATTGCTCCATGGTTGCGCCCTTCCTGTGCCCTAGTTGCGCCCTAGTTTAGCCCTAGTTGTGCCCTAGTTGTCTCCTAGTTGTGCCCTAGTTGCACCCTACTTGCGCCCTACTTGCACCCTAGTTGCACCCCAGTTGCGCCCTACTTGCTCCTTAGTTGCACCCTAGTTGTGCCCTAGTTGCGCACTAGTTGCGCCCTAGTTGTGCCCTAGTTGCACCCTACTTGCGCCCTAGTTGCACCCCAGTTGCGCCCTACTTGCTCCTTAGTTGCACCCTAGTTGTGCCCTAGTTGCGCACTAGTTGCGCCCTAGTTGTGCCCTAGTTGCACCCTACTTGCGCCCTATTTACGCCACAGTTGGGCACTAATTCGCCCTAATTGAGCCCTATTTGCGCCCTAGTTGCACCCTAGATGCGCCTTAGTTGCGCCCTCGTTGCGCCATAGTTGCGCCCTAGTTGCACCCTAGTTGCATCCTTGTTGCGCCTTAGTTGCACCCTAGTTGCACCCTAGTTGCGCCCTAGTTGCCCCCTACTTGTGTCCTAGTTGCGCCCAAGTTCCGCCCTAGTTACGCCCTAGTTGTGCCCTAGTTTTGTCCTACTTATACCCTAGTTGCACCGTAATTGCCACCCTAGTTGCACCTCAATTAGGCACAAGCTACTTGCACCCTAGTTGCGCCCTAGTTGCATCCTAGTTGCACCCTTGTTGCACCCTACTTACGCCCTACTTGTGCCCTAGTTTCGCCCTAGTTGGACCATAGTTACGTCCTTCTTGAATCCTAGTTGCACCCTAGTTGCACCCTGTTTGCGCCCTACTTGCGCCCTACTTGCGCCCTAGTTGTGCCTTAGTTGCGCCCTAGTTGCGCTTAGTTGGGCACTAGTTGCGTCCTAGTTGCGCCCTAGTTGCGCCCTAGTTGTGCCCTAGTCGTGCCCTACTTGTGCGCTACTTGCGTCCTAGTTGTGCCCTAGTTGCGCCTAGGTGGACACTAGCTACACCCTAGTTGCACCCTAGTTTCACCCTGGATGCACCCTACGTGTGCCCTACTTATGTCCTAGTTGTGCCCTAGTTGCACCCTAGTTGCGTCCTAGTTGCACCCTAGTTGCGCCTCAGTTGGCACTAGCGACGCCTTAGTTGTGCCCTAGTTACGCCCTACTTGCGTCCTTCTTGCGCCCTAGTTGCGCTCTAGTTACAGCTTAGTTTCACCCTAGCTGTGCCCTACTTGTGTCCTAATTGTACCCTAATTGCACCCTAGTTGCGTCCTAGTTGCGTCCTACTTGCACCTTACTTAATTGTGCCCTACTTGCACCCTAGTTGCTCCCTAGTTGCACTCTAGTTGCGTCCCACTTGCGCCCTACTTGCACCCTACTTGTACCCTACTTGCGCCCTACTTGCGTCCTACTTGTACCCTAGTTGCACCCTAGTTGTGCCTTGGTTGGGCACTAGCTACGCCCTAGTTGTGTCCTAGTCGTGCCCTAGTTGTGCCCTAGTTGCGCCTAAGTTGCGCCCTAGCGCGTCCTAGTTGCGCCCTAGTTGTACTCTAGTTCCGCTTTAGTTGCGCCATGATTGCGCCCTAGTTGTACCCTAGTAATACCCCAATTGCACCCAAGTTCCACCCTAGTTGCACCCTAGTTGCATCCTACTTGCATCCTACTTACATCCTAGTTCCACCCTAGTGGCATCCTAGTTGCGCCCTAGTTGCGCCCTAGTTGTGCCCTAGTTGCACCCTACTTGTGCCCTTCTTGCACCCTAGTTGCACCCTAGTTGCGTCCCAGTTGCCCTAGTTGCGTCCAAGTTGCACCCTAGTTGCGCCCTTCTTACGCCCTAGTTGCGCTCTAGTTGCGTCATAGTTGTACCCTAGTTGCGCCCTAGTTGTGTCCTACTTGCGCCCTAGTTGTGCCCTACTTGCGCCTCAGTTGGGTACTAGCTACTCCCTAGTCGCACCCTAGTTGCGCCCTTGTTGCGTCCTAGTTGCGCCCTAGTTGTGCCCTACTTGCGCCTCAGTTGGGTACTAGCTACTCCCTAGTCGCACCCTAGTTGCGCCCTTGTTGCGTCCTAGTTGCGCCCTAGTTGAGCCCTATACTCGCCCTAGTTACGCCCTAGTTGCTCCCTAGTTGCACCCTGGTTGCACCCTACTTGCGCCCTAAATGCGCCCTAGTTGCATCCTACTTGTGCCCTAGTTGCGTCCTAGTTGCGCCTCAATTGCGCTCTACTTGGGCTTCAGTTGCACCCTAGTTGCGCCTCAGTTGGGCACTAGCTACGCTCTTGTTGCGCCCTAGTTGCGCCCTAGTTGCGCTCTACTTGCGCCCTCTTTACGCCCTACTTGTGCCCTAGTTGCACCCTACTTGTGCCCTACTTGCACCCAAGTTGCGCACTAGTTGCACCCTAATTTTGCCCTAGTTACGCCCTACTTACACCCTAGTTGCGCCCTAGTTGCACCCTAGTTGCGTCCTACTTGTGCCCTACTTGCGCCCTACCTCCTTCCTACTTCCACCCGAGCTATGCCTTAGTTGCGACCTGCCTGCGCTTCAAATGGGCAATAGCTACGCCCTACTTGGGCCGTACTTGCGCCCTAGTTGCGCCCTAGTTGTGCCCTAATTGCGCCCTACTTGCGCCCTACGTCCTTCCTACTTCCACCCGAGCTATGCCTTAGTTGCGACCTGCCTGCGCTTCAAATGGGCAATAGCTACGCCCTACTTGGGCCGTACTTGCGCCCTAGTTGCGCCCTAGTTGTGCCCTAATTGCGCCCTACTTGCGCCCTAGTTGTGCCTCACTTGGGCACTAGATATGCCCTGGTTGCGTCCTACTTGCGCCCTACTTGCACCCTAGTTGTGTCCTAGTTACGCCCTACTTGTGCCCTAGTTGCGCCCTAGTTGCGCCCTAATTGCGCCCTACTTGCACCCTAGTTGTGCCTCACTTGGGCACTAGATATGCCCTGGTTGCGTCCTACTTGCGCCCTACTTGCACCCTAGTTGTGTCCTAGTTACGCCCTACTTGTGCCCTAGTTGCGCCCTAGGGTTATCCTAGGTGCGCCCTACTCAGTTGCGTCCAAGGTGCGCCCTAGTTGTGCCCTAGTTGCACCCTACTTGCGTCGTACTTGCGCCCTACTTACACCCTAGTTGCACCCTAGTTGCGCCCTAGATAAACCCTCGTTGCGCCCTAGTTGTGTCCTAGTTCCACCCTACTTGCGCCCTACGTGCGCCCTAGTTGCCCCCTAGTTGCATCCTAGTTGCACCCTAGTTGCGCCCTAGTTGCGCCTTAGTTGCGCCCTAGTTGCGCCCTAGTTGCGCCCTACTTGCGCCCTACGTGCGCCCTAGTTGCCCCCTAGTTGCATCCTAGTTGCACCCTAGTTGCGCCCTAGTTGCGCCTTAGTTGCGCCCTAGTTGCGCCCTAGTTGCGCCCTAGTTGTGTCCTTGTTTCACCCTAGTTGCGCCCTAGTTGCATCCTAGTAGCGCCCTAGTTTTGCCCTAATTATGCCCTACTTGCGTCCTAGTTGTGCCCGAGTCGTGTCCTAGTTGCGCACTACTTGCACCCTAGTTGCGTCCTAGTTGCGCCCTAGTTGCACCCTAGTTGCGCCCTAGTTGCGCCCTAGTTGGGTCCTTGTTTCACCCTAGTTGCGCCCTAGTTGCATCCTAGTAGCGCCCTAGTTTTGCCCTAATTATGCCCTACTTGCGTCCTAGTTGTGCCCGAGTCGTGTCCTAGTTGCGCACTACTTGCACCCTAGTTGCGTCCTAGTTGCGCCCTAGTTGCACCCTAGTTGCACCCTACTTGTGCCCTACTTGCACCCTAGTTGCGCCCTAGTTGCGCCCCAGTTGAGCACAATTTGGACCCTAGTTTGCCCCCTGTTTGCGCCCTAGTTGTGTCCTAGTTGCGTCTTAGTTGTGCCCTAGTTGTGTCCTATTTTAGCCCTAGTTGCGCCCTAGTTGCACCCTACAAACATCCTAGCTCCGCCCTAGACAACTAGAGCAAGCCCAAGACAACTAGAGCAAGCCCAAGACAATTGGAGCAAGGCCAGGACAACTAGAGCAAGGCCAAGACAGCTGGAGCAAGGCCAAGACAACTGCACCAAGGCCAAGACAACGGGAGCCAGCCAAAGAAAACTGGAGCAAGGCCAAGACAACTGGAGCAAGTCCCAGACAATAAGAGCAAGCCCAAGACAATTGCAGCAAGCCCAAGACAACTGGAGAAAGCTTAAGACAACTGGAGCAAGCCCAAGACAACTGGAGCAAGCTCAAGAAAACTGAAGCAAGGCCAGGACAACCGGAGTAGGGCCAAGACATCTGGAGCAAGCCCAAGACAACTGGAGCAAGTACAAGACAACTGAGCAAGGCCAAGACAACTGGAGCAGGCCCAAAACAACTGGAGCAAACCCAAGACAACTGGAGCAAGCCCAAGACAACAAGAGCAAGGCTAAGACAATTCGAGCAAGCATTAGAAAACTGGAGTAAGGCCAAGTCAACTGAAGCAACTCCAAGACAATTGGAGCAAGCCCAAGGTAACTGGAGCAAGCCCAAGACAACAGGAGAAAGCCAAGAAAACTGGAGCAAGCCCAAGACAATTGGAGCAAGCCCAAGACAACTGGAGCAAGCCCAAGACAACTGGAGCAAGCCCAAGACAAGTGGAGCAGGGTCAAGAAAACTGGAGCAAGGCCAAGAAAACTGGAGCATAGTCAAGACAACTGGAGCAAGCCCATGACATTTGGAGCAAGCCCAAAACAACAGGAGCAAGTCCCAGACAACTGGAGCAAGGCCAAGACAACTGGAGCAAGCCCAACAAAACTGGATCAAGGCCAAGAAAACTGGAGCAATGCCAAGACAACTAGAGCAAGCCCAAGAAAACTGGAGCAAGCCCAAGACAACTAAAGCAAGCCCAAGACAACTCGAGGAAGCCCAAGACAGCTTGAGCAAGCCCAAGACAACTGGAGCAAGCCCAAGACAACTGGAGCAAGCCCAAGACAACTGGAGCAAGGCCAAGACAACTGAAGGAAGCCCAAGACAAATGGAGCAATGCTAAGGCAACAAGAGCAAGCCCAAGACATTGGAGCAAGCCCAAGACAACTAGAGCAAGCAAAAGAAAAGTGGAGCGAGCCCAAGACAATTGGAGCAAACCCAAGACAACTGGAGCAAGCCCAAGACAACGAGAGAAAGGCCAAGACAACTGGAGCAAGCCCAATACAACTGGAGCAATGCCAAGCCAACTGGAGCAAGCTTAGGACAATTGGAGCAAGCCCAAGAAAAGTGGAGCAAGCCCAAGAAAACTGGAGAAATCCAAAGACAACTGGAGCAAGGCCAAGACAACTGGATCAAGCCCAAGACAACTGGAGATAACCCACGACAACTGCAGCAAATCTAAGACAACTGGAGTAAACCGAAGACAACTGGAGCAAGCCCAAGCCAACTCGAGCAAGCCCAAGACAACTGGAGCAAGCCCAACACAACTAGAGCAAGTTCAAGACAACTGGAGCAAGGCCAAGACAACTGGAGCAAGCCCAAGACAACTGGAGCAAGCCCAAGACAATTGGAGCAAGCCCAAGACAGCGGGAGAAAGGCAAGGAAAACTGGAGTAAGCCCAAGACAACTGAAGCAAGCTCAAGACAACTGGAGCAAGCCCAGGACCACTAGAGCAAGCCCGAGACAACTAGAGCAAGCCCAAGACAACTGGAGCAAGCACAAGACAACAAGAGCAAGTTCAAGACAACTGGAGCAAGCCTAAGACAGCTGGAGCAAGGCAAAGACAACTGGAGCAAGCCCAAGACATTTGGAACAAGTCCAAGACAACTGGAACAAGGTCAAGACAATGGGAGCAAGGTTGAGACAACTGGAGCAAGGCCAAGACAACTGGAGCAAGCCCAAGTCAACTGGAGCAAGGCCAAGACAACTGAAGCAAGCCAAAGACAACTGGAGAAAGTCTAAGACAACTCGAGCAAGCCTAAGACAACTGGAGCAAGTCCAAGACAACTGGAGAAAGCCCAAAACAGCTTGAGCAAAGCCAAGACAACTAGAGCAAGCCCAAGATAACTAGAGCAAGGCCAAGAAAACTGGAGCACGTCAAAGACAACTGGAGCAATGCCAAGACAATTGTAGCAAGCCCAAGAAAATCGGAGCAGGCGCAAGGCAACTGGAGCAAGGCCAAGACAACTGGAGCAAGCCCAAGACAACTAGAGCAAGGCCAAGACAACTAAAGCAAGCCCAAGACAATTGGAGCAAGCCCCAGAAAATTGGACTAAGCCCAAGTCAACTGAAGCAAGCCCAAGACAATCGGAGAAGGCCCAAGAGAACTGAAGCAAGGCCACAAAAACTGGAGCACGGCCAAGGCAACTGGAGCAAGCCAAAGACAACAAGAGCAAGGCCAAGTCAACTGAAGCAAGTCCAAGACAACTTAAGCAAGCCCAAGGCAACTGGAGCAAGCCCAAGATAATTGGAGAAAGCAAAGACAACTAGAGCAAGCCCAAGACAAGTGGAGCAAGCCCAAGACAACTGGAGCAAGCCTAAGACAACTAGAGAAAGTGCAAGACAACTGGAGCAGGGCCAAGACAACTGGAGCAAGGCCAAGACAAATGAAGCAAGGTCAAGACATTTTGAGCAAGCCCATGAAATTTAAAGCAAGCCTAAGACAACTGGAACAAGTCCAAGACAGTTGGAGCAAGGCCAAGACATTTGGAGCAAGCCCAACACAACTGGAGCGAGGCTAAGACAACAGGAGCAATGCCAAGATAACACGAGCAAGCCCAAGACCACTGGAGCAAGCCCAAGACAACTAGAGCAAGACCAAGACAACTGGAGCAAGCCCAAGACAATTGGAGCAAGGTTAAGAGAACTGGAGAAGTCCAAGACAACTGGAGCAAGCCCAAAACAACTGGAGCAAGGCCAAGACAATTTGAGCAGGGCCAAGACAACTGGAGCAAGGCCAAGACAACTGGAGAAAACCAAAGACAACTGGAGCAAGCCCAAGACAACTGGAGCAAGGACAAGGCAAATGGAACAAGCCGAAGACAACTAGAACAAGCCCAAGAAAACTTGAGCAAGGCCAATACAATTGGAGCAAGCCCAAGAAAACTGGAGCAAGGCCAAGACAACGGGAGCAAGCCCAAGACAAATGGAGCAAGGCCAAGACAAATGGAGCAAGCCCAAGACAACTAGAGCAAGCCAAAGAAAACTGGAGCAAGCCCAAGACAAGTGGAGCAAGCCCAATACAATTGGAGCAAGCCCAAGACAACTGGAGCAAGCCCAAGACAACTAGAGCAAGGCCAAGACAACTGAAGCAAGCCCAATACTACTCGAGCAAGACCAAGACAAGAGGAGCAACCCCAAGACAACTGGAGACAGCCCAAGACAATTGGAGCAATCCCAAGACAACTGGAGCAAGCCGAGGACAACTGGAGCAAGCCCAAGACAACTGGAGCAAGGCCAAGAAAACTGGAGCAAGCCCAAGACAACTGGAGAAAACTGGAGCAAGTTTAAGACAACTGGAGTAAAACGAAGAATACTGGAGCAAGCCCAGGCCAACTGAAGCAAGCCCAAGACAACTGGAGCAAGCCCAAAACAACTTGAGCAAGTCCAAGACAACTGCTGCAAGGCCAAGACAACTGGAGCAAGTCCAAGACAACTGGAGCAAGCCCAAGACAGTTCGAGCAAGCCCAAGACAACTGGAGAAAGGCAAGGAAAACTGGAGTAAGCCCAAGACAACTGGAGCAAGCTCATGACAACTGGAGCAAGCCCAAGACAACTGGAGCAAGCCCAAGATAAATGCAGCAAGCCCAAGACGAACTGGAGCAAGCCCAAGACAACTAAAGCAAGGCCAAGATAACTCGAGCAGGGCCAAGACAACTAGAGCAAGCCCAAGACAATTGGACCAAGAACAAGACCACTGGAGAAAGGCCAAGTCAACTGGAGCAATCGCAAAATAACTGGAGCAAGCCCAAGACAACTGGAGCAAGCCCAAGACAACTAGAACAAGGCCAAGATAACTGAAGCAAGCCCAAGACAACTGGAGAAAGCTAAGACAACTGGAGCAAGCCCAGGACAATTGGAGAGAGCCCAAGACAACTGGAGCAAGACCCAAGACAACTGGAGCAAGCCTAAGAAAACTGGAGCAGGGCCAAGACAACTGGAGCAAGGCCAAGAAAACTGGAGCAAGGTCAAGACAACTGGAGCAAGCCCATGACTTTTGGAGCAAGCCCAAGACAACTGGAGCAATTCCAAGATAACTGGAGCAAGGCCAAGACAACTGGAGCAAGCCCAACACAACCGGAGCAAGGCCAAGACGATTGGAGCAATGCCAAGACAACTGTAGCAAGCGCAAGACAACTGGAGCAAGCCCAACACAACCGGAGCAAGGCCAAGACGATTGGAGCAATGCCAAGACAACTGTAGCAAGCGCAAGACAACTGGAGCAAGCCCAAAACAACTGGAGCAAGCCCAAGACAACTGGAGCAAGCCCAAGACAACTGGAGCAAGGCCACTTTTCTCTCCTCCTTTCCTCCCCCCACTCTCCCCATGTGTGATAAATCACACCAAGGAACATATCCAAACATACAGCATACATGTGTATGGAAACGATACACCAGGACTTACTACCGGGACAATGATAGACTACCCCATACACTTGTCTCATACACTTTCCCCTTCTCTCGCCCTTCCCTCCTCTCTCCATCAGTAGTCAATCACACCAAGGAACACATCCAACAATACAGTACACATGTGTATCAATACTATACACTTACTTCAAGGACAGTGATACAGTTTTCCATACACTTGCCCCACACACTTTCCCCTCCCTCCCCCCCTTCTCTCCTCTCCCTATCAGTGGTTTATTACACCATGGAACATATCCAACTAAATGATACACATGCCCTACTGCTCCTTGATTGCGACGAATGAGTTTTGTGAATTTATTGTTCCTTAATTTCGTTCAATTTTTTTGGGTTAAAGTTGTTTTGCTAGTTTGTTGATTTTGTTCATAGCGTGAGGTGTTGTCGTTTAAATTTGGCGACGCGTCGGGATCAGCTCCTCGGCAATCCTCAAACTTGACGATTCCGTTGAGCCTGGAGCGCGCTTTTTCCACTGTCAAGATGAGAGGTCGGGCAACAATCTCCTGTTGTCTTCAGCGAATCAGTACCTTTTGGCTGCGACGGGCCGATGTGGCACCAAGATAGCAGGGCAGGGTACAGCAGGGCAGGGGGCAGCGGGGCAGCGTCACAATGTGAGAGCTACTACTTTTAAATTTGAACGCCCGTGCATTTCAACTTGCAAAGGTAGACGAGCGGTGGTCGTCGAAGTCCTTTTCTGTTTTTTTTTTTTTCACACACCAAATGCCGGAACAATGGTAAAAGGCAGTGAGACCCCGGATATCCAAAATAAAACCATGACACCTTGATTTTGATTATTTTACTTTGAAATTTTGTTATGGATCCTTGATCTCGGCGAAAATGAAACGTTTGTTCAAATCCAACGAGCCCAAAAAACATTAATTTTCAACGTAAAGATCAGTAGGGTGTGTATGAATGCAATACACTAACTACACGGACAATGATACACTATCCCATACACTTGCCCCATACACTTTCCCCTCCTCCTCCCCCCTCTCCCCCCACTAGGAAACCCCCAAGAAACTACCATGAGAGCACAAGTAGGCTAATACAAAGGTCCACGTGTGTGTTAAAGGATATCGATAGACTATACCTCTAGTTGCACCCTATTTGTGCCATCGTTGCGTCATTGTTCAGCATAGTTCTACCCAAGTTGCGCCATAGCTACACCCTACTTACGATTTCGTTTCTCTGTACTTGTGCCCTAGTTGCATGTTTGTTGTACCCTACTTGCACATTAGTTACTTCGTAGTGGTACCCTAGTCATGCCCTAGTTTTGCCCTAGTTGCGCCTTAGTTGCGACCTTGTTAGCTCTAGTTGCGCCTAGTTGTGCCCTACTTGCACCTTTGTTGCGCCGTACTTGCACTCTTGTTTGACCTTAATTTCATTTTTCTTGCGCCTTACGCCCTAGGTTGCACCCTAGTTGCGCCCTAGTTGCACCCTAATTCCACCCAGTTACGTCCTAGTTTCACTATAGTTACAATCTAGTTGTGCCCTTGTTGTGCCCTAGTAACTCAAAGAGTAACCCAAGAGCCTCCTAAACCATGGTTAGAAGCAAGGAGAGTTGGATTTCGCCTTTGTTGGTTCTACTCCCTTAAATCCCCGAGGCAAAGCTCTTTGGAATCCTACTTGGGTAGGACATGAGTTGTATGAGAGGCGGCGGGCCAATATGTTACATTCAAAAAGACGGGAAACAAACCAGGAGCACATGTTGTACACTAGCGTGCATAAGATTACATCGTAGCAATCCCCCTTTTCCATACCGTACTGCTCTTAGATTTCGTTATTAATTGTTTTTTTTTACCACGAATTCATGAATTTGGCAAAGTGCTAGTAGTATTTTGTGTTAATTTGATAATGCTTAAATAATTGTGTCAGATGTGTCGTACAGGTCTCCAAGAGAGGACATCCCATGCACGTCTTAATCGGGGTACTCAAAACGTTTCACGCCAATCAGCGAGTGTTCCAAGATTTCGACGCGTGATACGTGCCAACATACGTGGCGCGCGCCACGTCTGTTGTCACGAACCATGCCATTGGGGGGAATTGCATAGTGGAGGAGTAGATGCAAGGGGACTTGGGGTGGAAATCGACGGATGTCGTGCATCAGCCTGGAGACCGGTCGCATTGAGTCCTGACTTTGGACTATTGAGAATGGTTACCTGTGTTACCTGCCTACAAAATCAAGGATACCTTATGACCAAATTCGTTCGTTTTTGACAACGGTAAACTAAAGGAAGTAAAGTGTGAACCTACGCTACACACTGAAAATTATTTTGGACCACAAAATCTAAAATCAGTACGGTAATTTTACTATGATCTATTTTCATTTTTTCATCCTAAAAAAAACTTATGTGGATTGGATAGAAACCTTGGCCGACTAGACCAAAACCGCTGTGCTTGAGGGTTTTTCCACCCTCGAGCCATCTTGTCCAACTGCCCACAGGCCAGGGAACCCCGCTCAATCCACGTGGCACCGGCCTGGCGCTACAATCACCCACGCTAGGGGTGAGCCACCCTCGACATCGACACGTTGGACTCGAGCACCGACACTCTGATGCCTATGAAGCGGATAGGACGGAATCCTTGGCCAACTAGGTCACAACCGCGGTTTTTTTCTATAAGTCCAGCTTATGAAACTAACCCATCATCAGCATAGTTTTGTGCATGATTTTGTGTAGCTCTCCGGAGAAAGTCCCCGTTTTCAAGGCTGGAGTTGCCTGGTTTCGTGGACTTCGTCTACCACTCTTAGGTTGATCGTGAGTATTGAATGACGATGATCTCAACAAGTGAGACGTTCCTCAAAATCTCCAAAAGAAATACCCTTTGAAAATGATTTTACATTTTCTAGTATTGTTTTTGCCTCACCCATCGTAGATGTATATGATGACGTTTGCTTCATCTTGTACCGGCTATGCGGACGTCATTCAGGGAAGTTGGTTGCTACAATCTATGAAAACAACTTCATGCATATTATAGCATCATAATGTGTTATCATTTTCAGAGTTTGATTTTGTACGTCTTCTCCACAAATACATTTGCCACTCCTTTTGCTATTTGGAGGCGGTATCAGTTGTTTGGCTAGTCTAGTTTTAGGACAGCACCCGTTTTCTCCATTTTCTGACTGCCTCGTCGTGTGTGATGTCTAGTTGTTTTGTGGGAAAACGACCTCGTTTTGGATGCGCGAGATTCCAGATTTTGTGGACTTCATCCGCCACCCTCGGGCCGAGCGCAACAAATGAGTAACGATGTTCCGTGCACGGGAAGTAGTCCCTCTCATTTTTGTCCAGAAGAATGTGCTTCGCCGGTCATCGGACAAAAGCATATCATTAATACTCTTGGCCAACCGACCGCAGAATTCATCGATGGCTTTTGCTTTCTCGTTCACGGGAAATAATGATGTCATACGTGGAAGTTGGCACTACGATTCTTCCATGCACACTCACACCCACACACACACACACACACACATACACACACACACACACACACACACACACACACACACACACACACACACACACACACACACACACACACATACACACACACACACACACACACACACACACACAC
>SZWC01018327.1:6726-37320 GCA_023375785.1 Penium margaritaceum
CTACTTGCGCCCTACTTGCGCCCTACTTGCGCCCTACTTGCGCCCTACTTGCATCCTACTTGCATCCTACTTGCGCCCTACTTGCACCCTACCTACGCCCTACTTGCACCCTACTTGCGCCCTACTTGCGCCCTACTTGCGCCCTACTTGCGCCCTACTTGCGCCCTACTTGTGCCCTACTTGCGCCCTACTTGCGTCCTACTTCGCCATACTTCCGTCCTACTTTCGCCCTACTTGCGCCCTACTTGCGTTTTTCTTCTGCCCTACTTCCACCCTGCCGCACGCCTGTGTTGACATCGATCACCCAACTCCCGCTCGAAAATTCCAGCACATGCGCCCTGGAGCATACGACGTAGCGCCTCGGGACATGTGTCTCGGGAGCCTCCGAGACTAAGGGGCGGTAATTTCCGCCGACCCGAAATCGAGAAAACGCATCCATCCGCACGTTGCACACCCATACCAACATCGGTGACCCAACTCCCGCTTGAAAATTCCAGCCCACGCGCCCTGGAGCATACGACATAGCGCCTCCAGGCACGAGTCTCGAGAGCCTCCGTGTAGCGGGAGGGCCGGTTTGGCCCTCCCTCCTTGCTGATGCGAGGGGTGGTTGCGCACCACCCCTCGCGTCAGCGAGGGCTGGCCGGCGGCCAGCAATTCGCTTGCCATCGGCCAGCTTGCTGCCGGCCGGCTGGAGGGTCGGCGGCCGGCCAAGCTACTGGCCGGCCACCGGCCTGCCAGCCACCAGCCGCCGATGGCGGCCTCAGCCGGATCGGCGGCTGAGAGGCCACGAGGGCCTCAAGGGCGAGGCCTTGTGGCCTCGTGCCCTCGTCCCCCCTCGTCCTCCTTGCAAACAAGCAAGAGAGGGTGAGGGATAGGGGGAGCAAGAGTGAGGCCAAAATTGCTGGCGCAAAATCGCCAGCGTGCCTCGCACGAGATGATTTCGCGCTAGGACGACAAAAACGTAAGTCGAAGTTCGTTTGCGACGAACTTCCACATGAAATAAACGAAATAACTCGTGTGAACACACGAGTTCGAGGTAAAAACCCCCGGGTTGGGTCTCAAAACCAGGGGTTTGGTTAAAAACGGAAATGGGCCTCCGGAGACTCGAAATATTCGAGTCTCCCTGTTCTGTGTCACTGATGACGATTGCCCCTCAGTATTGCGAAGGGGGTAAACCCGTAACGCGGACTGAGAACGCCATTATGCGAACTCCGACGACGACTTCAGAGCAGGAGCTGGAGATCCAGCCCGTTATAGTGGTATCAAAGCGAGACGATCCTAGCGACCAAGGGTTGGACGGAAACAGCGGCTACGACCTAGATAAAACGCCGCCGGCAGCTGCCAGCAGCAGCAGAAACGACACAAGGGACTGCGGCATCAACACTTGACGGATTGAAGCACTGTAAAGTGCGTTAGAGAGCTAGAAAAAGATCTACTTGGTGGAGAGTCTTTCTTCCAGCCTATCCACACTTCCAAGGGGCTATGAGGAGTTTTGTGGGGAGCGTTGGGGAGTTCCCACCTCTAAAACCACAAAATCCTCCTCATTTTCAAGGCTCCTTCAAACCTCCTTCATCGAAAAAATTGGGACAGCGTCCCTCCCCAAGCTTAGGGGTGCTCACGACCTGTGAGCACCCTAAAAAGAAGGAGGCTGACAACTTGGGGACTTTTGGCGGCTCCCCCAATGCCGCCGGCTCACTTGCGTACTTGCACACTATTTACGCCGTACTTGCGCCCTTCTTGCGCCCTACTTGCGCCCTTCTTGCGCCCTACTTGCGCCCTACTTGCGCCCTACTTACGCCATACTTGCGCCCTACTTGCGCCCTACTTGCACTCTACTTGCGTCCTACTTGTGCCCTACTTGCGCCCTACTTGCGCCCTACTTGCGCCCTACTTGCGCCCTACTTGCGTCCTACTTGCGCCCTAATTGCACCCTACTTGCGCCCTACTTGCGCCCTACTTGCGCCCTACTTGCGCCCTACTTGCGCCCTACTTNAAGGATCCGCGGTCACTGACAGGGCGTACAGACTGGACAGCGGAGGAACCGAGCAATCGCGGGAGGAGCGTCCAATCAGCATCAGGAACCCAGCATCAATCACGGAGAAGTTTAGGGGGACGCACCGCGAAGGACGAAGGTTCAAGGAAGAACACAAAGAACCGCGTGCGCGAGCCGCAGATGAAGAGAGTAGCTAACAGAGGACAAGCAGTGTGTGTGTGATACCCGAGGTGCGTAGTCGCACCGCGTTGAGTCCAGGGAGAAGGAAGAAGAATGATACGAGAGGGATGAGACCGCCGGCGTGTAGACACGCCGCGCGGAGTCCCGAGTAGAAAAGGGCTTCACTAGCAGTAGCACAAGGAGTCAGACTTGCTTGCCTTCTGAGTGACTCATGTACTCCGCATTCAAGTTTTACCTAAGACATTTGCCTACTTCTACTCCCGTTCATCGCCCTCTTGCATTCCGTTGCTCCTGAGCTTGNGAGTGCGTCAAGGACCAAAAGTCCGAGTGCGGTGAGCTGCCGGCGGTGCCCCTTGCTTACACACGTCTGCGGAACAGGGTTCCGCGGAAAGGAGTCGGACGCCACAGGGTGGTGGACTCCCGTGTGGGAAGAAGTGGGCCGCGGAGCATTACGCATCGGTGAGGTGCCTACGCGGAGGTCCAGGCTTGCATTCCGCGGAACAGCCCTCGGTGGGAAACTGGTGGGTAGGCGTTGAGGTGTCTAAAACAAGTTATAACGGTGAAGTGCCTGCTCCGCGGAGCTAGCGCGGAGCGCAACTGTCCGCGGAAGAAATTGAAAAACGCGTTGAAATTGGGGGCGTCATTGCATCCTACTTGCACAAGAATTGCGCCCTACTTGCACCCTACTTGCGCCCTTCTTGCGCCATACTTGCGTCCTACTTGCGCCCTCCTTGCGTCCTACTTGCGCCCTACTTGCGCCCTACTTGCGCCCTACTTGCGCCCTACTTGCGCCCTTCTTGCACCCTACTTGCGTCCTACTTGGACCCTACTTGCGCCCTACTTGCGCCCACTTGCGCCGTACTTGCGCCTTACTTGAGCCCTACTTGCGCCCTACTTGCGCCCTATTTACGCCCTTCTTGCGCCCTATTTGCGCCCTACTTGTGCCCTACTTGCGCCCTATTTGCGCCCTACGTGCGCCATACTTGCGCCCTACTTGCACCCTACTTGTGCCCTACTTGCGCCCTACTTGCGCCCTACTTGCGCCCTTCTTGCGCCCCACTTTCGTCCTACTTGTGCCCTACTTGCGCCCTATTTGTACCCTACTTGCGCCCTTCTTGCGGCCTACTTGCACCCTACTTGCGCCCTACTTGCACCCTACTTGCGCCCTACTTGCGCCCTACTTGCGCCCTACTTGTGCCCTAGTTCCGCCCTACTTGCGCCCTACTTGTGCCCTACTTGTGCCCTACTTCCGCCCTACTTCCACCCTTGCGCACGCCCATGCGGACATCATTCACCCAACACTTGCTCAAAAACTCTAGCCCACGCGCCCTAGAGCATACAACGTATCGCTTCCTGGCATGCGTCTCAGGAGCCTCCGAGACTAAGGGGCGGGAATTTCCGCCCTTGTACCCTACTTGTGTCCTACTTGCGCCGTACTTGCGCCCTACTTGCGCCCTACTTGTGCCCTACTCGCACCATATTTATGCCCTACTTGCGCCCTACTTGCTCCCTTCTTGCACACTATTTGCGCCGTACTTTCGCCCTTCTTGCGCCCTACTTGCGCCCTACTTATGCCCTACTTGTGCCCTACTTGTGCCCTACTTGCGCCCTACTTGCGCCCTACTTGCGCCCTACTTGTGTCCTACTTGCGCCCTTCTTGCGTCCTATTTGCGCCCTACTTGCGCTCTACTTGCACCCTACTTGCGCCCTACTTGCACCCTACTTGCGCCCTACTTGTGCCCTACTTGCACCCTAATTGCGTCCTACTTGCGCCCTACTTGCGCCCTACTTGCACCCTACTTGCGCTCTACTTGCAACCTACTTGGACCCTACTTGCGCCCTTCTTGCGCCCTACTTCCGTCCTACTTGCACCCTACATGCGCCCTACTTGCGCCCTACCTGCGCTCTACTTACGCCCTAGTTGCACCCTACATACACCCTTCTTGCGCCCTACTTGCGCCCTACTTAAGCCCTACTTGTGCCCTAATTGCGCCCTACTTGCACCCTACTTACACCCTACTTGCGCCCTACTTGCGCCCTACTTGCGCCCTACTTGCGCCCTACTTGCGCCCTACTTGCGCCCTATTTGCGGCCTATTTGCGCCCTACTTGTGGCCTACTTGCGCCCTACTTGCGCCCTACTTACGCCCTACTTGTGCCCTACTTGCGCCCTACTTGCGCCCTACTTTCGCCCTACTTGCGCCCTCCTTGCGCCCTACTTGCGCCCTAATTGCGCCCTACTTGCGCCCTACTTGCGTACTACTTGCGCCCTACTTGCGTCCTACTTGCGCCCTATTTGCGCCCTACTTGCGCCCTACTTGCACCCTAGTTGTGTCCTACTTGCGCCCTACTTGCGTCCTACTTGCGCCGTACTTGCGCCCTACTTACGTCCTACTTGCGCCCTACTTGTGCCCTACTTGCGTCCTACTTGCGCCCTACTTGCCCCCTACTTGCGCCCTACTTGCGCCCTACTTGCGTCCTACTTACGCCCTACTTGCGCCCTATTTGCGCCGTACTTGCGCCCTACCTGCGCCCTACTTGCGCCCTACTTACGCGCTACTTGCGCCCTACTTGCGCCCTAGTTCCACCCTACTTGCGCCCTACTTGCGCGCTACTTGCGCCCTACTTGCGCCCTAGTTCCACCCTACTTGCGCCCTACTTGCGCGCTACTTGCGCCCTACTTGCGCCCTAGTTCCACCCTACTTGCGCCCTACTTGCGCGCTACTTGCGCCCTACTTGCGCCCTAGTTCCACCCTACTTGCGCCCTACTTGCGCGCTACTTGCGCCCTACTTGCGCCCTAGTTCCACCCTACTTGCGCCCTACTTGCGCGCTACTTGCGCCCTACTTGCGCCCTAGTTCCACCCTACTTGCGCCCTACTTGCGCGCTACTTGCGCCCTACTTGCGCCCTAGTTCCACCCTACTTGCGCCCTACTTGCGCGCTACTTGCGCCCTACTTGCGCCCTAGTTCCACCCTACTTGCGCCCTACTTGCGCGCTACTTGCGCCCTACTTGCGCCCTAGTTCCACCCTACTTGCGCCCTACTTGCGCGCTACTTGCGCCCTACTTGCGCCCTAGTTCCACCCTACTTGCGCCCTACTTGCGCGCTACTTGCGCCCTACTTGCGCCCTAGTTCCACCCTACTTGCGCCCTACTTGCGCGCTACTTGCGCCCTACTTGCGCCCTAGTTCCACCCTACTTGCGCCCTACTTGCGCGCTACTTGCGCCCTACTTGCGCCCTAGTTCCACCCTACTTGCGCCCTACTTGCGCGCTACTTGCGCCCTACTTGCGCCCTAGTTCCACCCTACTTGCGCCCTACTTGCGCGCTACTTGCGCCCTACTTGCGCCCTAGTTCCACCCTACTTGCGCCCTACTTGCGCGCTACTTGCGCCCTACTTGCGCCCTAGTTCCACCCTACTTGCGCCCTACTTGCGCGCTACTTGCGCCCTACTTGCGCCCTAGTTCCACCCTACTTGCGCCCTACTTGCGCGCTACTTGCGCCCTACTTGCGCCCTAGTTCCACCCTACTTGCGCCCTACTTGCGCGCTACTTGCGCCCTACTTGCGCCCTAGTTCCACCCTACTTGCGCCCTACTTGCGCGCTACTTGCGCCCTACTTGCGCCCTAGTTCCACCCTACTTGCGCCCTACTTGCGCGCTACTTGCGCCCTACTTGCGCCCTAGTTCCACCCTACTTGCGCCCTACTTGCGCGCTACTTGCGCCCTACTTGCGCCCTAGTTCCACCCTACTTGCGCCCTACTTGCGCGCTACTTGCGCCCTACTTGCGCCCTAGTTCCACCCTACTTGCGCCCTACTTGCGCGCTACTTGCGCCCTACTTGCGCCCTAGTTCCACCCTACTTGCGCCCTACTTGCGCGCTACTTGCGCCCTACTTGCGCCCTAGTTCCACCCTACTTGCGCCCTACTTGCGCGCTACTTGCGCCCTACTTGCGCCCTAGTTCCACCCTACTTGCGCCCTACTTGCGCGCTACTTGCGCCCTACTTGCGCCCTAGTTCCACCCTACTTGCGCCCTACTTGCGCGCTACTTGCGCCCTACTTGCGCCCTAGTTCCACCCTACTTGCGCCCTACTTGCGCGCTACTTGCGCCCTACTTGCGCCCTAGTTCCACCCTACTTGCGCCCTACTTGCGCGCTACTTGCGCCCTACTTGCGCCCTAGTTCCACCCTACTTGCGCCCTACTTGCGCGCTACTTGCGCCCTACTTGCGCCCTAGTTCCACCCTACTTGCGCCCTACTTGCGCGCTACTTGCGCCCTACTTGCGCCCTACATTTGCCCTACTTGCGCCCTACTTGCGCCCTACTTGCGCCCTACTTACACCCTACTTGCGCCCTACTTGCCCCTTACTTGCGCCCTATTTGCGCCCTACTTGCGCCCTACTTGCGCCCTATTTGTGCCCTACTTGCAGCCTACTTGCGCCCTACTTGCGCCCTACTTGCGCCCTACTTGTGCCCTAGTTCCGCCTTACTTCCACCCTGGCGCACGCCCGTGCCGACATCGATCACCCAACACTTGCTCAAAAACTCTAGCCCACGCGCCCTAGATCATACAACGTATCGCCTTCTGGCATGCGTCTCAGGAGCCTCCGAGACTAAGGGGCGGGAATTTCCGCCCTTGCACCCTACTTGTGTCCTACTTGCGCCCTACTTGCGCCCTACTTGCGCCCTACTTGTGCCCTACTTGCACCATACTTATGCCCTACTTGCGCCCTACTTGCGCCCTTCTTGCACACTATTTGCGCCATGCTTGCACCCTTCTTGCGCCCTACTTGCGCCCTACTTACGCCCTACTTGTGCCCTACTTGTGCCCTACTTGTGCCCTACTTGTGCAACTAGGGCACAAGTACGGCGCAAGTAGGACGCACGTAGGGCGCAAGTAGGGCGCAAGTTGGGCGCAGGTAGGGGGCAAGTAGGACGCAAGTAGGGCGCAAGTAAGGCGCAAGTAGGGCGCAAGTAGGGCGCAAGTGGGGCGCAAGTGGGGTGCAAGTGGGGCAAAGGTGGGGCGCAAATGGGGCGCAAGTGGGGCGCAAGTAGGGCGCAAGTAGGGCACAAGTAGGGCACAAGTAGGGCGCAAGTAGGGTGCAACTAGGGCGCAAGTAGGACGCAAGTAGGGTGCAAGTAGGGTGCAAGTAGGGAGCAAGTAGGGCGCAAGTAGGGCGCAGGTAGGGTGCAAGTAGGGCGCAAGTAGGCCGCAAGTAGGCCGCAACTAGGGCGCAAGAAGGGCGCAAGTAGGACGCAAGTAGGACACAAGTAGGGTGCAAGGGCGGAAATTCCCGCCCCTTAGTCTCGGAGGCTCCTGAGGCGCATGCCAGAAGGCGATACGTTGTATGATCTAGGGCGCGTGGGCTAGAGTTTTTGAGCAAGTGTTAGGTGATCGATGTCGGCACGGGCGTGCGCCAGGGTGGAAGTAAGGCGGAACTAGGGCACAAGTAGGGCGCAAGTAGAGCGCAAGTAGGGCGCAAGTAGGGCGCAGGTAGGGTGCAAGTAGGGCGCAAGTAGGCCGCAAGTAGGCCGCAACTAGGGCGCAAGAAGGGCGCAAGTAGGACGCAAGTAGGACACAAGTAGGGTGCAAGGGCGGAAATTCCCGCCCCTTAGTCTCGGAGGCTCCTGAGGCGCATGCCAGAAGGCGATACGTTGTATGATCTAGGGCGCGTGGGCTAGAGTTTTTGAGCAAGTGTTAGGTGATCGATGTCGGCACGGGCGTGCGCCAGGGTGGAAGTAAGGCGGAACTAGGGCACAAGTAGGGCGCAAGTAGAGCGCAAGTAGGGCGCAAGTAGGGCGCAGGTAGGGTGCAAGTAGGGCGCAAGTAGGCCGCAAGTAGGCCGCAACTAGGGCGCAAGAAGGGCGCAAGTAGGACGCAAGTAGGACACAAGTAGGGTGCAAGGGCGGAAATTCCCGCCCCTTAGTCTCGGAGGCTCCTGAGGCGCATGCCAGAAGGCGATACGTTGTATGATCTAGGGCGCGTGGGCTAGAGTTTTTGAGCAAGTGTTAGGTGATCGATGTCGGCACGGGCGTGCGCCAGGGTGGAAGTAAGGCGGAACTAGGGCACAAGTAGGGCGCAAGTAGAGCGCAAGTAGGGCGCAAGTAGGGCGCAGGTAGGGTGCAAGTAGGGCGCAAGTAGGCCGCAAGTAGGCCGCAACTAGGGCGCAAGAAGGGCGCAAGTAGGACGCAAGTAGGACACAAGTAGGGTGCAAGGGCGGAAATTCCCGCCCCTTAGTCTCGGAGGCTCCTGAGGCGCATGCCAGAAGGCGATACGTTGTATGATCTAGGGCGCGTGGGCTAGAGTTTTTGAGCAAGTGTTAGGTGATCGATGTCGGCACGGGCGTGCGCCAGGGTGGAAGTAAGGCGGAACTAGGGCACAAGTAGGGCGCAAGTAGAGCGCAAGTAGGGCGCAAGTAGGGCGCAGGTAGGGTGCAAGTAGGGCGCAAGTAGGCCGCAAGTAGGCCGCAACTAGGGCGCAAGAAGGGCGCAAGTAGGACGCAAGTAGGACACAAGTAGGGTGCAAGGGCGGAAATTCCCGCCCCTTAGTCTCGGAGGCTCCTGAGGCGCATGCCAGAAGGCGATACGTTGTATGATCTAGGGCGCGTGGGCTAGAGTTTTTGAGCAAGTGTTAGGTGATCGATGTCGGCACGGGCGTGCGCCAGGGTGGAAGTAAGGCGGAACTAGGGCACAAGTAGGGCGCAAGTAGAGCGCAAGTAGGGCGCAAGTAGGGCGCAGGTAGGGTGCAAGTAGGGCGCAAGTAGGCCGCAAGTAGGCCGCAACTAGGGCGCAAGAAGGGCGCAAGTAGGACGCAAGTAGGGCGCAAGCAGGGCGCAAGTAGGGCACAAGTAGGGCGCAAGTAGGGCGCAAGTAGGGCGCAAGTAGGGCGCAAGTAGGGCGCAAGTAGGCCGCAAGTAGGTTGCAAGTAGGGCGCAAGTAGGGCACAAGTAAGGCGCACGTAGGGCGCAAGTAGGGCGCAAGTGGGGCGCAAGTGGGGTGCAAGTGGGGCGCATTTGGGGCGCAAGTGTGGCGCACGTGGGGCGCAAATAGGGCGTAAGTAGGGCACAAGTAGGGCACAAGTAGGGTGCAAGTAGGACGCAAGTAGGGTGCAAGTAGGGTGCAAGTAGGGAGCAAGTAGGACGCAAGTAGGGCGCAAGTAGGGTGCAAGTAGGGAGCAAGTAGGACGCAAGTAGGGCGCAAGTAGGCGCAAGTACAGCGCAAGTTCGGCGCAAGTAGGTCGCAAATAGGGCATAAGTAGGGCGCAAGTAGGGCGCAAGTAGGGCGCAGGTAGGGTGCAAGTAGGGCGCAAGTAGGGCACAAGTAGGACGCAAGTAGGGCGCAAGTACGGCGCAAGTAGGGCGCACGTAGGGCACAAGTAAGGCGCAAGTAGGGCGCAAGTAGGGCGTAAGTAGGGCGCAAGTAGGGTGCAAGTAGGGCGCAAGCACGGCGCAAGTAGGGCGCAAGTAGGGCACAAGTAAGGCGCAAGTAGGATGCAAGTAGGGCGCAAGTACGGCGCAAGTAGGGCGCACGTAGGGCACAAGTAAGGCGCAAGTAGGGCGCAAGTAGGGCGTAAGTAGGGCGCAAGTAGGGTGCAAGTAGGGCGCAAGCACGGCGCAAGTAGGGCGCAAGTAGGGCACAAGTAAGGCGCAAGTAGGATGCAAGTAGGGCGCAAGTACGGCGCAAGTAGGGCGCACGTAGGGCACAAGTAAGGCGCAAGTAGGGCGCAAGTAGGGCGTAAGTAGGGCGCAAGTAGGGTGCAAGTAGGGCGCAAGCACGGCGCAAGTAGGGCGCAAGTAGGGCACAAGTAAGGCGCAAGTAGGATGCAAGTAGGGCGCAAGTACGGCGCAAGTAGGGCGCACGTAGGGCACAAGTAAGGCGCAAGTAGGGCGCAAGTAGGGCGTAAGTAGGGCGCAAGTAGGGTGCAAGTAGGGCGCAAGCACGGCGCAAGTAGGGCGCAAGTAGGGCACAAGTAAGGCGCAAGTAGGATGCAAGTAGGGCGCAAGTACGGCGCAAGTAGGGCGCACGTAGGGCACAAGTAAGGCGCAAGTAGGGCGCAAGTAGGGCGTAAGTAGGGCGCAAGTAGGGTGCAAGTAGGGCGCAAGCACGGCGCAAGTAGGGCGCAAGTAGGGCACAAGTAAGGCGCAAGTAGGATGCAAGTAGGGCGCAAGTACGGCGCAAGTAGGGCGCACGTAGGGCACAAGTAAGGCGCAAGTAGGGCGCAAGTAGGGCGTAAGTAGGGCGCAAGTAGGGTGCAAGTAGGGCGCAAGCACGGCGCAAGTAGGGCGCAAGTAGGGCACAAGTAAGGCGCAAGTAGGATGCAAGTAGGGCGCAAGTACGGCGCAAGTAGGGCGCACGTAGGGCACAAGTAAGGCGCAAGTAGGGCGCAAGTAGGGCGTAAGTAGGGCGCAAGTAGGGTGCAAGTAGGGCGCAAGCACGGCGCAAGTAGGGCGCAAGTAGGGCACAAGTAAGGCGCAAGTAGGATGCAAGTAGGGCGCAAGTACGGCGCAAGTAGGGCGCACGTAGGGCACAAGTAAGGCGCAAGTAGGGCGCAAGTAGGGCGTAAGTAGGGCGCAAGTAGGGTGCAAGTAGGGCGCAAGCACGGCGCAAGTAGGGCGCAAGTAGGGCACAAGTAAGGCGCAAGTAGGATGCAAGTAGGGCGCAAGTACGGCGCAAGTAGGGCGCACGTAGGGCACAAGTAAGGCGCAAGTAGGGCGCAAGTAGGGCGTAAGTAGGGCGCAAGTAGGGCGCAAGTAGGGCACAAGTAGGGCGCAAGTAGGGCGCAAGTAGGGCGCAAGTAGGGCGCAAGTAGGGCGCAAGTTGGGCGCAAGTAGGGTGCAAGTAGGGCGCAAGTAGGGCGCAAGTAGGGCGCGAGTAGGTCGCAAGTAGGGCGCAAGTAGGGCGCAAGTAGGGCGCAAGTAGGGCGCAAGTAGGGTTAAGCCTGTAAGCCAAAATCCCGAAATTGCAAGTCGGACTCGCGAGTTCGAGTCCACTCCCAGACTCGCGAGTCCGGGTCCGACCTATGGACTCGACTCGGACTCGCGAGTTTGGGGAGGGGGGTGAGGGGGGGTGGGATTTATTGAAAAGAAATAGGTGTTGTTCAACACCGGCCGTCCCCGCTATAGCGACGATCAGCCACTGCGCACAAAAAAATCTGACACTCCCACCAGCTCGGGATAGTAGTGCCAATATCCTTTGTTTGACACGGTGGCCTAAGGCAACTGGCGGTCGTCCTTGCCGTGAGGTTGCGGGCCGCTCAGCCCATGATTCAAACCTCCGGCTAATCCCCCAACTGGCAGATTTCCCCGATGCTCTGGGTCAAGGTGGTCCAGCCCAGCCCTCCATTTCCGGCAGTTGTACCTTGCGCTTGCCACGTTTGCCACAAGCAACGGTTGGCGTGGTTTGGAGGATTCTCCAGCCACGCGTTTACGCCAACTGCTGGTGTGAGCTGACACTAGCCACAAAAAAAATTAGAAAACAGCACATTTACCAGATCCTGAAGCGGCATATTGTCCTCTTGTTCCTACTCAAATTGGAGCCACAGCAACTGTAGGCTTCTTTTGAGAGTTTCTCCTAGTAAGCCACTCGCAGCCATGTCGAAGTGTGTGGACGCCGTGACGCAGGGCAAGGATGGTCCATCAACATCTGTTTTGGGCCGGGGAAAGCAAGTCCAGTCGACATGTAGGGGTGGTAGGACGTCGAAGCGCAAGCCCTCTGTCCTGTGGGCAGTTTTTGACTACCGCATCATCCATGGCGAGCCGAAGGCGTGGTGCACCCTGTGCCCCCCGAACGAACCGGCACTAAAGGAAAGTTTTTTTTACAGGATGGGTGGTGGATTCCAGATGGCAGGGGGCAGATTCGAGTTTGTACATGGGCCACATTGCACCCTCCATATTGCGTGCATTGCTTTTCATGTTGCATATGGCAGTGCCGGCAATGTTGCTTTGCAGGTTGCAGATGCATGCCTAGCGCACGTTGCTTTGTAGGTTACATGGCAGTGGCACATGGCAGTGGCTGATGGAAGATGGCACTGGCAGATGGCAGTGGCACATGGCAGTGGCACATGGCAGTGGCTGGTGGCAGGTGGAAGATGGCAGTGGCAGATGGCAGTGGTAGTCGGCAGTGGCTGATGGCAGATGGAAGATGGCAATGGCAGATGGCAGTGACAGATGGAAGTGGCTGATGGCAGATGGAAGATGGCAGTGGCAGATGGCACTGGCAGATGGCAGTGGCTGATAGCAGATGGAAGATGGCAGTGGCAGATGGCAGCGACAGATGGAAGTGGCTGATAGAAATGGCAGTTGGCTGATGGCTGTGGCAGGTGGCTGTGAAAGGTGGCAGTGGCTGATGACAGATGGCAGCGACAGATGGAGGTGGCTGATGGCAGATGGAAGATGGCATTGGCAGATGGCAGTGGCACATGGCAGTGGCACATGGAATATGGAAGATGGAATTGGCAGATGGCAGTGGCACATGGCAGTGGGAGATGGCAGTGGCTGATGGCACATGGAAGATGGCAGTGGTAGATGGCAATGGATGATGGTAGATGGAAGATGGCATTGGCAGATGGCAGTGGCAAATGGCAGTGGCAGATGGCAGTGGCAGATGCCAGTGGCAGATGGCAGTGGCAGACGGCAGTGATTGCCGGCATATGGAAGATGTCAGTGGCAGATGGCAGCGACAGATGGTAGTGGCTCATGGCAGGGATAGATGGAAATGGCAGTTAGCTGATGGCAGATGGCAGCGACAGATGGAAGTGGCTGATAGCAGTGGCAGAGCCTTGATAAAAGATGGCATGCTGATGGAAGATGGCATTGGCAGATGGTAGTGGCACATGGCGGTGGCGCATGGCAGTGGCTGATGGCAGTAGCTGATGGCAGATAGAAGATGGCAGTGGCAGGTGGCATATGGAAGATGCTAGTGGCTGATAGCAGTGGTAGAGCCTAGATAAAAGATGGCATTGGTAGGTGGCACTGGTAGATGGAAGTGGCTGATAGCAGTGGTAGAGCCTAGATAAAAGATGGCATTGGTAGGTGGCACTGGTAGATGGAAGTGGCTGATGGCAGTGGCAGGTGGTCGTGGACGTTTTAAGTGACGGATGGCAGATGTATGTGCATGCAATGAGCTTAGATTACACGTTGGACATGGCAGATGCATGGATGCAAATCCCGCATGTACCTTGTTATGGCGCTGCATTTTGGCGCTGCAATCGTGTCCTAGCAGGGACATTTGTGCTGTCACAGGGATCCACGTCGTCCATGTGGAAGCACTTGCGCTTGGACCACAATGCACGGTGGAAAGAGCTGAAAGCACTGGATGTGCAATAGGCTCTTGCACTTGCCATAAACAAAGCCATGGTCACTGCTGGTGTAGTTGACGGGACAAACGCGGCAGTGGCACGTGGGGTTGCGGGGGTGGGCATTGCGTTCAACAAGAAGTTCTTTCAGAGCTGTATTTGGAAGCATGTTTTGGATAAGAACTAGTCCTTCCTGAGTGTCGAGTCTGGATGGCTGCGAGTTGCATTCTTCCACTGCAATCCCTTCGCCATTCTTCCTGGTCGCATCACCCTCACGCGTCTGATCAAGAATGGGGCAGCTACATTTAGAAAGCGCCTCTTTAAGATGTTCACAGAAGTCCAGTCCGGTGTGTCGTTCACTTGTGATGGGTGGCAGTCAGATGCCAACCACAAGTACCTGGGCATTACTGCACACTGGATTGAGATGTGGCAACTGCAGAGTGTGGCACTGGGTTTCCCTGCATGCTCTAACGATGCCACAGCATCTAACGTGTTTGACTTGCTCACCACCGCACTGAAAGAGTGGGGGTTGTGGGGTAAGATGTAAAGTCTCACGGTGGACAATGACACGGTGAATGACAGCCTTGTGGAAAACTTCCTCATGCAACAGAACGACAGTTTCAAGAAAGAGGGCCACATCCGTTACATGGGCCACGTCCTCAACCTCGCAGTGAAGGACTTAATCACGGTGGACGCGGTGGAAGAGCACCTCCAGACCGCGCGCCACATCGTCAACTTTGTCACGCGGTCGGCCAAGCGTGAGATGTCCCTCTTGAACGCGTGCAACGCTCATGATGTGCAGTATCTCTTTCTCCACCAAGACACCCCAACTCGTTGGAACTCAACTCTTGACATGTGCGAGCGTGTTGTGCGCATCAAGGATGTCCTTGATGAGTGGCTGCAGGCCAAGGATCCCACCCTGAAGCCAAGCGGCCAAGGCTGGGAGCTTCTTGGCCTCGTAATCACGATCCTCAAGCCCTTCAAGGGTTTCACTGTTGACATCTCTGGCTCAGAGTACCCTACTCTGTCCCTCGTGCTTCCATTCTTCAGTCAGATNTTGCAGAAGCTGCACTACTGGCGTGTGAAGGCTGCACAAGCTGTGAAGAAGCAGGCTGAGAAGAAGCCAATGGACCAGGCCGAGAAGCTACTGGTGGTTCTGCAACTTGGCTTCGTGAGCGTCGTGGACAAGGTGCATTGCATGTTGATTTGCATGTTGCATTCCAGGTTTGCTTGCTTGATGCCATTGAATTGGATCCCCCATTCAAACAAATTCGCCCATTACATGGCAGGTCACATTCCTTGGTGCATTTACTTACCATATGCATTACATACAGGTAGAAAAGTATGTCAAGAAGTGCACCGTCCGGCATGTGGTGGCCACAGCCATCGACCCACGTTTCAGGTGATGTAGTGTGCAATCTACCATGTCATGGCATTGTGCAATCTTCCATGTCATTGCATGTGCAATCTTCCATGTCATATCATGTGCAATCTGTCATGTCATGGCATCTGCAATCTGTCATGTCATGGCATGTGCAATCTGTCGTGTCATGCAATGTGCAATCAGCATGTGATGTAGTGTGCAATNGCCACATGCCCAATGTGCACAAGCACATCGGACTCAAGTCTTCCGTGGAGCTGGAGGTCCAAGTGTTGGACCACCTCCGTCCGTACTTCATTAAGGTCCAAGCAAGGCGCGTGGCAGACGCAGAAGTGGCAGCACTTGCAGCAGCAGCCGTAGCAGCAGCAATAGCAGCTGAGGCTGCTGGAGGGACAGGGGCAGAGGACGAGATGGTGGACTCCAGTGGACCACCAGCCACCAGTCAGTCAACGCAGGGGCCGCAGCTGAGTGGGCCAGCAGCAACAGCCAAGCGCCGTGGCCAGACACAGAAGAAGAGGGCGTCCATGGTGGAGACTGCACTTGCCGACACCATGGACGACCTCTTTGAGGAAGGTGAACCAGAGAACGCCGTGGTGCCACCTGAGTCCATTGAACAGGAGGTGGAAATATACAAGAAGATGGCACGTGGTAAGCGCCGCCTCAACATTGTGAAGTTCTACAAAGAGAACTCAGAGCGCTTCCCCACCTTTGCACTGGCAGTACTGGATGTACTCGCAGTACCTGCAACCAGCACACCATCTGAGAGGATGTTTTCTCTCGGTGGTTGCGTAGTGACGGACTTCCGTCACTCCCTCTATCAGATCACTGTACAAGATCTTCTGTGCCTCAAGACGTGGATCAACGATCCCGCCTTAAAGGACTTCCCAGTGAACCCAGCAGGGCAGGTTGCACCTGAGTTGGTGCACATCGAGAACAAGGAGAAGGCTGCAAGGAGAGCTGCGAGAAAAGCTGCAAAGGGACAGTCAGCCGGGTTGCTAATGGCGGCATGCGTAAGCTTGGATAATGAAAATGATGAAGCAGAGGGAGAGGGTGAAGAAGGTGGTGACGATGCAGCTTCAGACAGTTCAGAGGAGAGTGATGCTGCTGCTGATGCAGCTGAGGAGGCTGATGCACTTGACAATGCTGATGATGACTTAGACGTGGGTACAGACTTTAGAGGAGAGGCTGGAGTAGATGAAGATGTGGTAGAGATGCCATAGTTGGCCTTGCTGTGTGCCATTTCTCACCCGACAACCATGTCAACTAACATCTACCATCTTACAACTATTTCTATTGCTCTCAATGCCTTGCAGTTGGTTTGTATCGATGAAGTGCGTTACGATTAATGAAAATGCAGGGCTATGAAAAGAGAAATTGGCTGTCCATGTAGGTAAGTAAATTCTTGCAATGAGCATGCTCATGGCCAATTCCGCCTTGCCTATGTAGGGAAATTCACAATGCGTTTCCAGAAATACTGTGTATTCTTGCCTTAGCAGTCAACTATAATATGTGCTACAAAAGTGGGGGCCACTATCCATGTTGTCTATATGAGAGGAACACGTCATGTACACAGCACCTGTGAAATGTACTGAAGGGCCGACAAGGAGGGGCCATGGAACATTACAAAAAACAATGAAACACACATTACTACTTTTTCTAAACTCTGGAAGAAATGGACAGATATGGTTTGGCAAGTAGTGGGATTTGCAAATCTGGAAATCTAGACTCGCAAATCTACATGTGCTGGACTCGCAAATCTCAGACTCGCGAGTCCCAACTCAGACTCGCGAGTCCGAGTCTGGCCCTGGACTCAGACTCGAAAGTCAGGTTCCAGGCCCAGACTCGAGGTTCCAGAACCGCGAACACCCTTAAGTAGGGTGCAAGTAGGGCGCAAGAAGGGCGCAAGTAGGGCGCAAGTAGCGCGCAAGTAGAGCGCAAGTAGGGCGCTAGTAGGACACAAGTAGGGCGCAAGCAGGGCGGAAGTAAGTAGGGCAGAACTGGGGCTCAAGTAGGACGCAACGAGGGTGCAAGTAGGGCGCAAGTAGGACAGATAGGTCACAAGTAGGGCGCAAGCAGGGCGGAAGTAAGTAGGGCAGAACTGGGGCTCAAGTAGGACGCAACGAGGGTGCAAGTAGGGCGCAAGTAGGACAGATAGGTCACAAGTAGGGCGCAAGCAGGGCGGAAGTAAGTAGGGCAGAACTGGGGCTCAAGTAGGACGCAACGAGGGTGCAAGTAGGGCGCAAGTAGGACAGATAGGTCACAAGTAGGGCGCAAGCAGGGCGGAAGTAAGTAGGGCAGAACTGGGGCTCAAGTAGGACGCAACGAGGGTGCAAGTAGGGCGCAAGTAGGACAGATAGGTCACAAGTAGGGCGCAAGCAGGGCGGAAGTAAGTAGGGCAGAACTGGGGCTCAAGTAGGACGCAACGAGGGTGCAAGTAGGGCGCAAGTAGGACAGATAGGTCACAAGTAGGGCGCAAGCAGGGCGGAAGTAAGTAGGGCAGAACTGGGGCTCAAGTAGGACGCAACGAGGGTGCAAGTAGGGCGCAAGTAGGACAGATAGGTCACAAGTAGGGCGCAAGCAGGGCGGAAGTAAGTAGGGCAGAACTGGGGCTCAAGTAGGACGCAACGAGGGTGCAAGTAGGGCGCAAGTGCGCCATTCGCGTCCTAGTTTCGGCTCCCTAGTCTCAGAGAGGAATCGGGTGTGCCTTTAGGGATAAAAATGGGTACAACACCAGGACTTCCCGCGAGGTCACCCATCCCAGTACTATTATAGCACATGGGCGATTATCTGCGGAGTTTGAATGGGATCCGCAGTAGTAGCACAGGTATGGTAGTACCACGCTTTGAAAGGGATGGGCCGATAATGTGACACGTGCGTAAGCCGGCACGGCGATGCAACGTGAAGGAGCGGAATGGGCACGTCGATGCGTTGTATTTCCACACGGGGAGGATGGGAGGGGGTGTGGGAGGGAGGACGGAGGTGCGCACATGGCAATGGTTTGGGGACCGGGCAGCACGGGCGGTGTCGAGGAGGGGTGGGGTGGGGTGGTGGTAGCAACGTGCGAATGCGATAGATGAGAGGCGGCTGGGCACTGTGGAGGCTTGTCGTGTTACTGGCGCATAGAGTGGTGGGATGAACGAGAGGCAACGGGAACGAGGCTACAGAGACGAGGTGTGCGGTGCGTGCGAGGGATGACAAATGGGACGGTACGACTCGTGGGGTGGAAAGGAGGGGTGCGGGAGCTTGGGTTGGTATGACTCGTGGGGTGGAAAAGAGGGGTGCGGGCGCTTGGGTTGGTACGATCTGTGGGGTTGGAAAGAGGCGCGGGGGTGCCTGGGTTGGTACGACGCGTGGGGAGGGAAAGAGGCGTGCGTGTGCTTGGGTTGGTACGTGCGGGTGGGCGTGGAACGGGTGGGCGATGCGTGGGTGTACGTCTTGTGCACGCAGCGGAGTGCGTTGGTGTGCGACGGCGGTGCGTGGCCTGGTTTGCGCGCTGTTGATGCAGTGGAATGGGCTGAAACGAGAGCGGGAGTCGAACCCGCATGCGTTCCCAAGAGCGAACATCTCGTTAGGGGGGAGGTGAGGGGAGGGGAGGGGAGTTCCCGGAGGAACAAATCGGTAGAACAGACACTGAACCTCAGTGTATTGTAGCAGCAAGGCTACTGTGCCACTTACAGTACCCTGTTCTGGTTCAAGTCGTCTCCAAATGATTTATCTCCTCCAACATTCGGAATTGGTCCAGACAAATCACGACATATGCTCTCGGAGGCGCACAGGCGCCCCTATTTCGAGTCGGGTAACACCCGGGGAGGTAAAAAGTGCCGCTTCCAGCATGGATTCTGACTTAGAGGCGTTCAGTCATAATCCTACACATTGTAGCTTCGCGCCACTGGCTTTTCAGCCAAGCGCAATTACCAATTATGTGAATCAACGGTTCCTCTCGTACTAAGTTGAATTACTGTTGCGGCACCAGATCATCAGTAGGGTAAAACTAACCTGTCTCACGACGGTCTAAACCCAGCTCACGTTCCCTATTGGTGGGTGAACAATCCAACACTTGGTGAATTCTGCTTCACAATGATAGGAAGAGCCGACATCGAAGGATCAAAAAGCAACGTCGCTATGAACGCTTGGCTGCCACAAGCCAGTTATCCCTGTGGTAACTTTTCTGACACCTCTAGCTTCAAATTCCGAAAGACTAAAGGATCGATAGGCCATGCTTTCACAGTTTGTATTCGTACTGAAAATCAAAATCAAATGAGCNTCTGGTTCAAGTCGTCTGCAAATGATTTATCTCCTCCAACATTCGGAATTGGTCCAGACAAATCACGACATATGCTCTCGGAGGCGCACAGGCGCCCCTATTTCGAGTCGGGTAACACCCGGGGAGGTAAAAAGTGCCGCTTCCAGCATGGATTCTGACTTAGAGGCGTTCAGTCATAATCCTACACATGGTAGCTTTGCGCCACTGGATTTTCAGCCAAGCGCAATTACCAATTATGTGAATCAACGGTTCCTTTCGTATTAAGTTGAATTCCTGTTGTGGCACCAGATCATCAATAGGGTAAAACTAACCTGTCTCACGACGTTCTAAACCCAGCTCACGTTCCCTATTGGTGGGTGAAGAATCCAACAATTGGTGAAGTCTGCTTCACAATGAAAGGAATAGCCGACAACGAAGGATCAAAAAGCAACGTCGCTATGAACGCTTGGCTGCCACAAGCAAGTTATCCCAGTGGTAACTTTTGTGACACCTCTAGCTTCAAATTCCAAAAGACAAAAGGATCGATAGGCCATGCGTTCACAGTTTGTATTTGTACTGAAAATCAAAATCAAATGAGCTTTTACCCTTTTGTTACTTGTTCGGAGTCACATTTTGGGTCGGCGGAAATTCCCACCCCTTAGTCTCGGAGACTCTCAAGAGGCTACCCGGAGGTCCTGCGTTGTATACTCCAGGGCGCATGGGTTGGAATTTTCGAGCGGGAGTTTGGTCATCGATATCGGCACGGGCGTGCGACGTGCGTATGGATGAGTTTTTTCGATTTTGGGTTGGCGGAAATTCCCGCCCCTTAGTCTCGGAGGCTCCCGAGACGCGTGCCCGGAGGCGCTACGTCGTATGCTCCAGGGCGCGTGGGCTGGAATTTTCAAGCGGGCGTTGTGTAACCGATGTCGGCACGGGCGTGCGACGTGCGTATGGATGAGTTTTCTCCATTTAAGGTTGGCGGAAATTTCCGTCCCTTAGTCTCGGAGGCTCCCGAGGCGCGTGCCCATAGGCGCTACGTTGTATGCTCCAGGGCGCGTGGGTTGGAATTTTTGACTTGGAGGTGGGTCATCGATGTTGGTCTGGGCGTGCAACGTGCGTATGGACGAGTTTTCTTGATTTTGGGTCGGCAGAAATTCCCGCCCCTTGGTCTCGGAGGCTCCCGAGACGCGTGCCCGGAGGCGCTACGTCGTATGCTCCAGGGCGCGTGGGCTGGAATATTCGAGGGGGAGTTGGGTGATCAATGTCGACACGGGCGTGCGGCAGGGTGGAAATATGGCGGAAGTAGGGCGCAAGTAGGGCGCAAGTCGGGCGCAAGAAGGGCAGAAGTAGGGCGGAAGTAGGGCGCAAGTAGGGTGCAAGTAGGGCGCAAGTAGGGCGCAAGTAGGGCGCAAGTAGGGTGCAAGGAGGATGCAAGTAGGGCGCAAGTAGGGCGCAAGTAGGACGCAAGTAGGGCGCAAGTAGGGCGCAAGTAGGGCGCAAGTAGGGCACTAGTAGGGCGCAAGTAGGGCGCAAGTCGGGCGCAAGAAGGGCAGAAGTAGGGCGCAAGTAGGGCGCAAGGAGGGCACTAGTAGGACGCAAGTAGGGCGCAAGTAGAGCGCAAGTAGGGCGCAAGTAGGGCGCGAGTAGGGCACAAGTAGGGCGCAAGTAATGCGCAAGTAGGGCGCAAGTAGGGTGCAAGGAGGGCGCAAGTAGGGCACAAGTAGGGCACAAGTAGGGCGCACGTAGGGCGCAAGTAGGGCGCAAGTACGGCGCAAGTACGGCGCAAGTAGGGCACAAGTAGGGCACAAGTAGGGCGCACGTAGGGCGCAAGTAGGGCGCAAGTACGGCGCAAGTACGGCGCAAGTAGGGCACAAGTAGGGCACAAGTAGGGCGCACGTAGGGCGCAAGTAGGGCGCAAGTACGGCGCAAGTACGGCGCAAGTAGGGCACAAGTAGGGCACAAGTAGGGCGCACGTAGGGCGCAAGTAGGGCGCAAGTACGGCGCAAGTACGGCGCAAGTAGGGCACAAGTAGGGCACAAGTAGGGCGCACGTAGGGCGCAAGTAGGGCGCAAGTACGGCGCAAGTACGGCGCAAGTAGGGCACAAGTAGGGCACAAGTAGGGCGCACGTAGGGCGCAAGTAGGGCGCAAGTACGGCGCAAGTACGGCGCAAGTAGGGCACAAGTAGGGCACAAGTAGGGCGCACGTAGGGCGCAAGTAGGGCGCAAGTACGGCGCAAGTACGGCGCAAGTAGGGCACAAGTAGGGCACAAGTAGGGCGCACGTAGGGCGCAAGTAGGGCGCAAGTACGGCGCAAGTACGGCGCAAGTAGGGCACAAGTAGGGCACAAGTAGGGCGCACGTAGGGCGCAAGTAGGGCGCAAGTACGGCGCAAGTACGGCGCAAGTAGGGCACAAGTAGGGCACAAGTAGGGCGCACGTAGGGCGCAAGTAGGGCGCAAGTACGGCGCAAGTACGGCGCAAGTAGGGCACAAGTAGGGCACAAGTAGGGCGCACGTAGGGCGCAAGTAGGGCGCAAGTACGGCGCAAGTACGGCGCAAGTAGGGCACAAGTAGGGCACAAGTAGGGCGCACGTAGGGCGCAAGTAGGGCGCAAGTACGGCGCAAGTACGGCGCAAGTAGGGCACAAGTAGGGCACAAGTAGGGCGCACGTAGGGCGCAAGTAGGGCGCAAGTACGGCGCAAGTACGGCGCAAGTAGGGCACAAGTAGGGCACAAGTAGGGCGCACGTAGGGCGCAAGTAGGGCGCAAGTACGGCGCAAGTACGGCGCAAGTAGGGCACAAGTAGGGCACAAGTAGGGCGCACGTAGGGCGCAAGTAGGGCGCAAGTACGGCGCAAGTACGGCGCAAGTAGGGCACAAGTAGGGCACAAGTAGGGCGCACGTAGGGCGCAAGTAGGGCGCAAGTACGGCGCAAGTACGGCGCAAGTAGGGCACAAGTAGGGCACAAGTAGGGCGCACGTAGGGCGCAAGTAGGGCGCAAGTACGGCGCAAGTACGGCGCAAGTAGGGCACAAGTAGGGCACAAGTAGGGCGCACGTAGGGCGCAAGTAGGGCGCAAGTACGGCGCAAGTACGGCGCAAGTAGGGCACAAGTAGGGCACAAGTAGGGCGCACGTAGGGCGCAAGTAGGGCGCAAGTACGGCGCAAGTACGGCGCAAGTAGGGCACAAGTAGGGCACAAGTAGGGCGCACGTAGGGCGCAAGTAGGGCGCAAGTACGGCGCAAGTACGGCGCAAGTAGGGCACAAGTAGGGCACAAGTAGGGCGCACGTAGGGCGCAAGTAGGGCGCAAGTACGGCGCAAGTACGGCGCAAGTAGGGCACAAGTAGGGCACAAGTAGGGCGCACGTAGGGCGCAAGTAGGGCGCAAGTACGGCGCAAGTACGGCGCAAGTAGGGCACAAGTAGGGCACAAGTAGGGCGCACGTAGGGCGCAAGTAGGGCGCAAGTACGGCGCAAGTACGGCGCAAGTAGGGCACAAGTAGGGCACAAGTAGGGCGCACGTAGGGCGCAAGTAGGGCGCAAGTACGGCGCAAGTACGGCGCAAGTAGGGCACAAGTAGGGCACAAGTAGGGCGCACGTAGGGCGCAAGTAGGGCGCAAGTACGGCGCAAGTACGGCGCAAGTAGGGCACAAGTAGGGCACAAGTAGGGCGCACGTAGGGCGCAAGTAGGGCGCAAGTACGGCGCAAGTACGGCGCAAGTAGGGCACAAGTAGGGCACAAGTAGGGCGCACGTAGGGCGCAAGTAGGGCGCAAGTACGGCGCAAGTACGGCGCAAGTAGGGCACAAGTAGGGCACAAGTAGGGCGCACGTAGGGCGCAAGTAGGGCGCAAGTACGGCGCAAGTACGGCGCAAGTAGGGCACAAGTAGGGCACAAGTAGGGCGCACGTAGGGCGCAAGTAGGGCGCAAGTACGGCGCAAGTACGGCGCAAGTAGGGCACAAGTAGGGCACAAGTAGGGCGCACGTAGGGCGCAAGTAGGGCGCAAGTACGGCGCAAGTACGGCGCAAGTAGGGCACAAGTAGGGCACAAGTAGGGCGCACGTAGGGCGCAAGTAGGGCGCAAGTACGGCGCAAGTACGGCGCAAGTAGGGCACAAGTAGGGCACAAGTAGGGCGCAAGTAGGGCGCAAGTAGGGCACCAGTAGGGCGCAAGTAGGGCGCAAGTAGGGCGCAAGTAGGTCGCATGTAGGACACAAGTAGGGTGCAAGTAGGGGGCAAGTAGGGCGCAAGTAGGATGCAAGTAGGGCACACATAGGGCGCAAGTAGGGGGCAAGTAGGGTGCAAGTAGGACGCAAGTACGGAGAAAATAGGGCGCAAGTAGGGCGCGACTAGGGCATAAGTAGGGCGCAAGTAGGGCGGAAGTAGGGCGCAAGTAGGACGGAAGTAGGGCGCAAGTAGGGCGCAAGTAGGGCGCAAGTAGGGCGCAAGTAGGATGCAAGTAGGGTGTAAGTAGGGTTCAAGTAGGGCGGAAGCAGGGCGCAAGTAGGACGGAAGTAGGGCGCAAGTAGGGCACAAGTAGGGCGCAAGTAGGGTGCAAGTAGGGCGTAAGTAGGGCACAAGTAGGGCGCAAGTAGGACGTAAGTAGGGTGCAAGTAGGGCGCAAGTAGGGCGCAAGTAGGGCGCAAGTAGGGCGCAAGTAAGGCGTAAGTAGGGCGCAAGTAGGGCACAAGTACGGCGCAAGTAGGGCGCAAGTAGGGCCCAAGTAGGGCACAAGTAGGGCGCAAGTACGGTGCAAGTAGGGCGCAAGTAGGGCACAAGTACGGCGCAAGTAGGGCGCAAGTAGGGCCCAAGTAGGGCACAAGTAGGGCGCAAGTACGGTGCAAGTAGGGCGCAAGTAGGGCACAAGTACGGCGCAAGTAGGGCGCAAGTAGGGCCCAAGTAGGGCACAAGTAGGGCGCAAGTACGGTGCAAGTAGGGCGCAAGTAGGGCACAAGTACGGCGCAAGTAGGGCGCAAGTAGGGCCCAAGTAGGGCACAAGTAGGGCGCAAGTACGGTGCAAGTAGGGCGCAAGTAGGGCACAAGTACGGCGCAAGTAGGGCGCAAGTAGGGCCCAAGTAGGGCACAAGTAGGGCGCAAGTACGGTGCAAGTAGGGCGCAAGTAGGGCACAAGTACGGCGCAAGTAGGGCGCAAGTAGGGCCCAAGTAGGGCACAAGTAGGGCGCAAGTACGGTGCAAGTAGGGCGCAAGTAGGGCACAAGTACGGCGCAAGTAGGGCGCAAGTAGGGCCCAAGTAGGGCACAAGTAGGGCGCAAGTACGGTGCAAGTAGGGCGCAAGTAGGGCACAAGTACGGCGCAAGTAGGGCGCAAGTAGGGCCCAAGTAGGGCACAAGTAGGGCGCAAGTACGGTGCAAGTAGGGCGCAAGTAGGGCACAAGTACGGCGCAAGTAGGGCGCAAGTAGGGCCCAAGTAGGGCACAAGTAGGGCGCAAGTACGGTGCAAGTAGGGCGCAAGTAGGGCACAAGTACGGCGCAAGTAGGGCGCAAGTAGGGCCCAAGTAGGGCACAAGTAGGGCGCAAGTACGGTGCAAGTAGGGCGCAAGTAGGGCACAAGTACGGCGCAAGTAGGGCGCAAGTAGGGCCCAAGTAGGGCACAAGTAGGGCGCAAGTACGGTGCAAGTAGGGCGCAAGTAGGGCACAAGTACGGCGCAAGTAGGGCGCAAGTAGGGCCCAAGTAGGGCACAAGTAGGGCGCAAGTACGGTGCAAGTAGGGCGCAAGTAGGGCACAAGTACGGCGCAAGTAGGGCGCAAGTAGGGCACGAGTAGGACGCAAGTAGGGCGCAAGTAGGGCGCAAGTAGGGCACAAGTACGGCGCAAGTAGGGCGCAAGTAGGGCGCAAGTAGGGCGCATGTAGGGCGCAAGTAGGGTGCAAGTAGGGCGCAAGTAGGGCGCAAGTAGGGCGCAAGTAGGGTGCAAGTAGGGCGCAAGTAGGGAGGGAAAGAGGCGTGCGTGCGCTTGGGTTGGTACGTGCGGGTGGGCGTGGATCGGGTGGGTGATGCATGGGTGTGCGTCTTGTGGAGGCTCCCGATACGCGTGCCCGGAGGCGTTACGTTGTATGCTCCAGTGCGCGTGGGTTGGAATTTTTGAGCTGGAGATGGGTCATCAATGTCGGTACGGGCGGGCGACGTGCGTATGGATTACTTTTCTTGATTTTGGGTCGGCGGAAATTCCCGTCCCTTAGTCTCGGAGGCTCCCGAGACGCGTGCCCGGAGGCGCTATGCGTATGCTTCAGGGCGCGTGGGCTGGAATTTTTGAGCGGGAGTTGGGTCACCAATGTCAGCACAGGCGTGCGATGTGCGTATGGATGAGTTTTCTTGATTTTGGGTCGGCGGAAATTCCCGCCCCTTAGTCCCGCAGGCTCCTGAGACCCGTGCCCGGAGGCACTACGTCGTATGCTCCAGGGCGCATGGGCTGGACGTTCTGAGCGGAAGTTGGGTCACCAATGTCGGTACAGGCGTGCAACGTGCGTATGGATGAGTTTTCTTGGTTTTAGGTCGGCGGAAATTCCCGCCCCTTAGTCTCGGAGGCTCCCGAGACGCGTGCCCGGAGGCGTTACGTTGTATGCTCCAGGGCGCGTGGGCTGGAATTTTTGACCGGGAGTTGGGTCACCGATGTCTGCACGGGCGTGCGACGTGTGTATGGATGAGTTTTCTTCATTTCGGGTCGGCGGAAATTCCCGCCCCTTAGTCTCGAAGGCTCTTGAGACGCATGCCCAGAGGCGCTACGTCGTATGCTCCAGGGCGCGTGGACTGGAATTTTCAAGCAGGAGTTGGGTGATCGATGTCGGCACGGGCGTGCGGCATGGTGGAAGTAGGACAGAAGTGGGGTGAAAGTAGGGCGCAAGTAGGGTGCAAGAAGGGCGGAAGTAGGGTGGAAGTAGGGCGCAAGTAGGGCGCAAGTAGGACGCAAGTAGGGCGCAAGTAGGGAGCAAGTAGGGTGCAAGTAGGGCGCAAGTAGGGCGCAATTAGGGCGCAACTAGGGCGCAAATAGGGCGTAAGTAGGGCAAAAGTAGGGCGCAAGTAGGGCGCAAGTAGGGCGCAAGTAGGGCGCAAGTAGGGCGCAAGTAGGGCGCAAGTAGGGCGCAAGTAGGGCGCAAGTAGGGCACAAGTAGGGCGCAAGTAGGGCACAAGTAGGGCACACGTAGGGCGCAAGTAGGGTGCAAGTAGGGCACAAGTAGGGTGTAAGTAGGGCGCAAGTACGGCGCAAGTACAGCGCAAGTATGGCGCAAGTAGGGCGCAAGTAGGGCCCAAGTAGGGCGCAAGTAGGGCACATGTAGGGCGCAAGTCGGGCGCAAGTAGTGTACAAGTAGGGCGCAAGTAGGGCACAAGTAGGGCACACGTAGGGCGCAAGTAGGGTGCAAGTAGGGCACAAGTAGGGTGTAAGTAGGGCGCAAGTACGGCGCAAGTACAGCGCAAGTATGGCGCAAGTAGGGCGCAAGTAGGGCCCAAGTAGGGCGCAAGTAGGGCACATGTAGGGCGCAAGTCGGGCGCAAGTAGTGTACAAGTAGGGCGCAAGTAGGGCACAAGTAGGGCACACGTAGGGCGCAAGTAGGGTGCAAGTAGGGCGTAAGTAGGGCGCAAGTAGGGCGCAAGTAGGGCCAAAGTAGGGCGAAAGTAGGGCACATGTAGGGCGCAAGTCGGGCGCAAGTAGTGTACAAGTAGGGCGCAAGTAGGGCACAAGTAGGGCGCAAGTAGGGCGCATGTAGGGCGCAAGTAGGGCGCAAGTAGGGCGCAACTAGGGCGCAAGTAGGGCACAAGTAGGGCGCAAGTAGGGCGCAAGTACGGCGCAAGTAGGGCGCAAGTAGGGCGCAAGTAGGAGAGATAGGTCGCAAGTAGGGCGCAAGCAGGATGCAAGTAGGTAGGGTAGAACTGGGGCTCAAGTAGGACACAACAAGGAAGCAAGTAGGGCGCAAGTGCGCCATTCGCGTCAGAGATTCGGCTCCCTAGTCCCGGAGAGGAATCGGGTGTACCTTTGGGAGATGAAAATGGGTACAACACCAGGACTTCCCGGGAGGTCACCCATCCCCGTACTATTCTGGCCCATGGGCGGTTAACTGCGGAGTTCGAATGGGATCCGGAGTAGTAGCCCAGGTATGATCGTACCACGCTTTGAGAGGGATGGGCCGATAATGTGACACGTGCGTGAGCGGGCACGGTGATGCAACTTGAAGGAGTGGAATGGGCACGTCGATGCGTTGTATTTCCACACGGGGAGGAGGGGAGGGGGTGTGGGAGGGAGGACGGAGGTGCGCGTATGGCAATGGTTTGGGGACCGGGCAGCACGGGCGGTGTCGAGGAGGGGTGGGGTGGGGTGGCGGTAGCGACGTGCAAATGCGACGGATGAGAGGCGGTCCGGCACTGTGGTACGACCCGTGGGGCTTGAAAGAGGCACGGGGGTGCCCGGGTTGGCACGAGTCGTGGGATGGGAGAGAGGCGTGCGTGCGCTTGGGGTTGGTACGACCCCTGGGGGTTGGAAAGAGGCGCAGGGGTGCCTGGGTTGGTATGATGCGCGGGGAGGGAAAGAGGCGTGCGTGCGCTTGGGCTGGTACGCGCAGGTGGGCGTGGAACGGGTGGGCGATGCTTGGGTGTGCGTCTTGTGCAGGCAGCGGAGTGCGTTGGTGTGCGACGATGGTGCGTGGCCGGGTTTGCGGGCTGTTGATGCAGTGGTTTGGGTTGAAACGAGAGCGAGAGTCGAACCCGCATGCGTTCCCAAGAGCGAACATCTCGTTAGGGGGGAGGGGATGGGAGGGAAGGGGAGGGGAGTTCCCGGAGGAACAAATCGATAGAACACAGGCTGAACCTCAGTGGATCGTAGCAGGAAGGCTACTCTGCCACTTACAGTACCCTGTTCTGATTTAAGTCGTCTGCAAACGATTTATCTCCCCGAACATTCGGAATTGGTCCAGACGAATCACAACATATGCTCTCGGAGGCGCACAGGCGTCCCTATTTCGAGTCGGGTAACACCCGGGGAGGTAAAAAGTGCCGCTTCCAGCATGGATTCTAGCTTGGAGGCGTTCAGTCATAATCCTACACATGGTAGCTTCGCATCACTGGCTTTTCAGGCAAGCGCAACTACCAATTATGTGAATCAACAGTTCCTCTTGTACTAAGTTGAATTACTGTTGCGGCACCAGCTCATCAGTAGGGTAAAACTAATCTGTCTCACGACGGTCTAAACCCAGCTCACGTTCCCTATTGGTGGGTGAACAATCCAACACTTGGTGAATTCTGCTTCACAATGATAGGAAGAGCCGACATCGAAGGATAAAAAAGCAACGCTTGGCTGCCACAAGCCAGTTATCCCTGTGATAACGTTTCTGATGCGTCTAGCTTCAAATTCCGAAAGACTAAAGGATCGATAGGCCATGCTTTCACAGTTTGTATTTGTACTGAAAATCAAAATCAAATGAGCTTTTACCCTTTTGTTACTTGTTCGGAGTCACATTTCGGGTCGGCGGAAATTCCCGCCCCTTAGTCTCGGAGACTCTCGAGACGCGTGCACGGAGGTCCTGCGTTGTATGCTCCAGGGCACATGGGTTGGAATTTTCGAGCAGGAGTTGGGTCATCGATGTCGGCACGGGAGTGCGACGCGCGTATGGATGACTTTTCTCGATTTTGGGTTGGCGGAAATTCCCGCCCCTTAGTCTCGGAGGCTCCCGAGACGCGTGCCCGGAGGCACTACGCCGTATGCTCCAGGGCGCGTGGGCTGGAATTTTCGAGCGGGAGTTAGGTCACGGATGTCGGCACGGACGTGCGACGTGCGTATGGATGAGTTTTCTCCATTTCGGGTCGGCGAAAATTCCCGCCCCTTAGTCTCGGAGGCTCCCGAGACGCGTGCCCGGAGGCGCTACGTCGTATGCTCCAGGGCGCGTGGGTTGGAATTTTCGAGCTGGAGATGGGTCATCGATGTCGGTACGGGCGTACAACGTGCGTATGGATGACTTCTCGATTTCCGGTCGGCAGAAATTCCCGCCCCTTAGTCTCGGAGGCTCACGATACGCGTGCCCGGAGGCGCTACGTCGTATGCTCCAGGGCGCGTGGGGTGGAAATGTTGAGCATGAAATGGGTCACCAATGTCGGTACGGGCGTGCAACGTGCTTATGGATGAGTTTTATTGATTTCGGGTCAGCGGAAATTCCCGCCCCTTAGTCTCAGATGCTCTCGAGACGCGTGCCCGGAGGCGCTATGCGTATGCTCCAGGGCGCGTGGGCTGGAATTTTCGAGCGGAAGTTGGGTCACCAATGTCGGTACAGGCATGCGACGTGCGTATGGATGCGTTTTCTCAATTTTGGGTCGGCGGAAATTCCCGCACCTTAGTCTCGGAGGCTCCCGAGACGCGTGCCCGGAAGCGCTACGTTATATGCTCCAGGGCGCGTGGGCAGGAATTTTCGTCCGGGAGTTGGGTCACCAATACCGGCACGGGCATGGGACGTGCGTATGGATGAGTTTTCTCCATTTCGGGTCGGCGGAAATTCCCGCCCCTTAGTCTCGGAGGCTCCCGATACGCGTTCTTGGAGGCGCTACGTCGTATGCTCCAGGGCGCATGGGCTAGAAGTTTTGAGCGGGAGTTGGATCATCAATGTCGGTACAGGCGTGCGACGTGCGTATGGATGAGTTTTCTCGATTTTGGGTCGGCGGAAATTCCCGCCCCTAATCTTGGAGGCTCCCAAGACGCGTGCCCGGAGGCGCTACGCCGTATGCTCCAGGGCGCGTGGGCTGGAGTTTTTGAGCGGGAGGTCACCGATGTCGGCACGGGCGTGGGACGTGCGTATGGATGAGTTTTCTTGATTTTGGGTGGGCAGAAATTCCCGCCCCTTAGTCTCGGAGGCTCTCGAGACGCGTGCCCGGAGGCGCTACGTTGTATGCTCCAGGGCGCGTGGGCTGGAATTTTCGAGCGGGAGTTGGGTCACCGATGTTGGCACGGAAGTGCGACGTGCGTATGGATGAGTTTTCTCCATTTCGGGTCGGCGGAAATTCCTGCCCCTTAGTCTCGGAGGCTCCCGAGATGCGTGCTCAAAGGCGCTACGTCGTATGCTCCAGGGCACGTGGGCTGGAATTTTTGAGCGGGAGTTGGGTCACCGATGTCTGTACGGGTGTGCAACTTGCGTATGGATGAGTGATTTGATTTTGGGTCGGCGGAAATTCTCACCCGTTAGTCTCGGAGGCTCCCGAGACACGTGCCCGGAGGCACTACGTCGTATGCTCCAGGGCGCGTACGCTTGAATTTTCAAGCGGGAGTTGGGTGATCGATGTCGGCACGAGCGTGCGGCAGGGTGGAAGTAGGACAGAAGTAGGGCGCAAGTAATGCGCAGGTAGGGCGCAAGTAGGGCGCAAGTATGGTAGAAGTAGGGCGCAAGTAGGGCGCAAGTAGGGCGCAAGTAGGGCGCAAGTAGGGCGCAAGTAGGGCGCAAGTAGGGCACAAGTAGGGCGCAAGTAGGGCGCAAGTAGGGCGCAAGTAGGACGCAAGTAGGGCGCAAGTAGGGCGCAAGTAGGGCGCAAGTA
>SZWC01018327.1:43494-57138 GCA_023375785.1 Penium margaritaceum
GCGCAAGTAGGGCGCAAGTAGGGCGCAAGTGGGGCGCAAGTAGGGCGCAAGTAGGGCGCAAATAGGGCGCAAGTAGGGCGCAAGTAGGGCGCGAGTAGGGCGCAAGTAGGGCGCAAGTAGGGCACAAGTAGGGCGCAAGTAGGGCGCAAGTAGGACGCAAGTAGGGCGGAAGTAGGGCACAAGTAGGGCGCAAATAGGGCGCAAGTAGGGCACAAGTAGGGCGCAAGTAGGGCGCAAGTAGGGCGCAAGTAGGGTGCAAGAAGGACAGATAGGTCGCAAGTAGGGCGCAAGCAGGGCGCAAGTAAGTAGGGCAAAACTGGAGCTCAAGTAGGACGCAACAAGGGTGCAAGTAGGGCGCAAGTGTGCTATTCGCGTCCTAGTTGTGGCTCCCTAGTTTCGGAGAGGAACCGAGTGTGCCTTTGGGAGATAAAAATGGGTACAACACGAGGACTTCCCGGGAGGTCACCCATCCCAGTGCTATTCTGGCCCATGGGCGCTTTTCTGCAGAGTTCGAATGGGACCCGGAGTAGTAGCCCAGGTATGATCGTACGACGCTTTGAAAGGGATGGGCCGATAATGTGACACGTGCGTGAGCGGGAACGGCGATGCAGCGTGAGCGGAATGGGCACGTCGATGCGTTGTATTTCCACACGGGAAGAGGGGATGGGGTGTGGGAGGGAGGACGGAGGTGCGCGCATGGCAATGGTTTGGGGACCGGGCAGCACAGGCGGTGTTGAGGAGGGGTGGGGTGGGGTGGCGGTAGCGACGTGCAAATGCGACGGATGAGAGGCAGTCGGGCACTGTGGAGGCTTGTCGTGTTAGTGGCGCGCAGAGTGGTGGGATTAACAAGAGGTGAGAGGGACGAGGCTACAGAGACAGGGTGTGCGGTGCGTGCATGGGATGGCGAGCGGGAGGGTACGACTCGAGGGGTGGAAAGGAGGGGTGCGGGCGCTTGGGTTGGTACGACTCGTGGGGTGGAAAAGAGGGGTGCGGGCGCTTGGGTTGGTACAACCCGTGGGGTTGGAAAGAGGCGCGGGGGTGCCCGTGTGGGCACGAGTCGTGGGGTGGGAAAGAGGCGTGCGTGCGCTTTGGATTGGTATGACCCGTGGGGTTGGAAAGAGGCCCGGGGGTGCCTGGTTTGGTACGACGCGTGGGGAGGGAAAGAGGCGTGCATGCGCTTGGGTTGGTACGTGCGGGTGGGCGTGGAACGGGTGGGGGATGCGTGGGTGTGCGTCTTGTGCAGGCAGCGGAGTGCGTTGGTGTGCGACGACGGTGTGTGGCCGGGTTTGCGGGCTGTTGATGCAGTGGAATGGGTTGAAACGAGAGCAGGAGTCGAACCCGCATGCGTTCCCAAGAGTGAACATCTCGTTAGGGGGGACGAGGGAGGGGAGGGGACGGGAGGGGAGTTCCCGGAGAAACAAATCGGTAGAACAGAGGCTGAACCTCAGTGGATCATAGCAGCAAGGCTACTCTGCCACTTACAGTACCCCGCTCTGGTTCAAGTTGTCTGCAAATGATTTATCTCCCCGATCATTTGGAATTGGTCCAGACAAATCACGACATATGCTCTCCGAGGCGCACAGGCGCCCCTATTTTGAGACGGGTAACACCCGGGGAGGTAAAAAGTGCCGCTTCCAGCATGGATTCTGACTTAGAGGCGTTCAATCATAATCCTACACATGGTAGCTTTGCGCCACTGGCTTTTCAGCCAAGCGCAATTACCAATTATGTGAATCAACGGTTCCTCTCGTACTAAGTTGAATTCCTGTTGCGGCACCAGATCATCAGTAGGGTAAAACTAACCTGTCTCACGACGGTCTAAACACAGCTCATGATCCCTATTGGTGGGTGAACAATCCAACACTTGGTGAAGTCTGCTTCACAATGATAGGAAGAGCCGACATCGAAGGATCAAAAAGCAACGTCGCTGTGAACGCTTGGCTGCCACAAGCCAGTTATCCCTGTGGTAACTTTTCTGACACCTCTAGCTCCAAAGGATCGATAGGCCATGCATCCACAGTCTGTAGTTGAATTGAAAATCAAAATCAAACGAGCTTTTACCCTTTTGTTACTTGTTCGGAGTCACATTTCGGGTCTGCGGAAATTCCTACCCCGTAGTCTCGGAGACTCTCCACACGCGTGCCCGGAGGTCCTGCGTCGTATGCTGCAGGGCGCATGGGTTGGAATTTTCGAACGGGAATTGGGTTATCGTTGTCCGCACGGGCGTGCGACGTGCGTATGGATGAGGTTTCTCGATTTCGGGTCGGCAGAAATTCCCACCCCTTAGTCTCGGAGGCTCCCGAGACGCGTGCCTGGAGGCGCTACGTCGTATGCTCCAGGGCGCGTGGGCTGGAATTTTTGAACAGTAGTTGCGTCACCGATGTTGGCAGGGGCGTGCGACGTGCGTATGGATGAGTTTTCTCCATTTCGGGTCGGCAGAAATTCCCGCCCCTTCATCTCGGAGGCTCCGGAGACCCCTGCCCGAAGGCACTACATGGTATGCTCCAGGGCGCGTGGGCTAGAATTTTCGAGCGGGAGTTGGGTCACCGGTGTCGGTACAGGCATGCGAATTGCGTATGGATGAGTTTTCTCGATTTTGGGTTGGCGGAAATTCCCGCCCCTTAGTCTCGAAGGCTCCCAAGACGCGTGCCTGGAGGCGCTACGTCGTATGCTCGAGGACGCGTGGGCTGGAATTTTCAAGCGAGAGTTGGGTCACCGATGTCGGTACGGGCGTGGGACGTGCGTATGGATGAGTTTTCTCAATTTCATGTCGGCAGAAATTCCCGCCCCTTAGTCTCGGAGGCTTCGGAGACGCGTGCCCGGAGGCGCTACGTCGTATGCTCCAGGGCGCGTGGTCTGGAATTTTTTAGCCGGAGTTGGGTGCTCGATGTCGGCACAGGCGTGCGGCAGGGTGCAAGTAGGGCGCAAGTAGGGCGCAAGAAGGGTGCAGGTAGGGTACAAGTAGGGCGCAAGTATGGCGCAAGTAGGGCGCAAGTAGGACGAAAGCAGGGTGCAAGTAGGGTGCAAGTAGGGTGCAAGTAGGGCGCAAGTAGGACGCAAGTAGGGTGCAAGTAGGGCGCAAGTAGGGTGCAAATAGGGCAGAAGGAGGGCGCAAGTAGGGCGCAAGTAGGGCGCAAGTTGGGCGCAAGTAGGGTGCAAGTAGGGCGCCAGTAGGGCACAAGTAGGGCGCAAGTAGGGGGCAAGTAGGGCGCAAGTAGGGTGCAAGTAGGGGGCAAGTAGGGCGCAAGTAGGGTGCAAGTAGGGGGCAAGTAGGGCGCAAGTAGGGTGCAAGTAGGGGGCAAGTAGGGCGCAAGTAGGGTGCAAGTAGGGGGCAAGTAGGGCGCAAGTAGGGTGCAAGTAGGGGGCAAGTAGGGCGCAAGTAGGGTGCAAGTAGGGTGCAAGTAGGGCGCAAGTAGGACGCAAGTAGGGTGCAAGTAGGGCGCAAGTAGGGTGCAAATAGGGCAGAAGGAGGGCGCAAGTAGGGCGCAAGTAGGGCGCAAGTTGGGCGCAAGTAGGGTGCAAGTAGGGCGCAAGTAGGGCACAAGTAGGGCACAAGTAGGGCGCAAGTAGGGCGCAAGTAGGGCGCAAGTAGGACAGATAGGTCGCAAGTAGGGTGCAAGGAGGGCGCAAGTAAGTAGGGCAGAACTGGGGCTCAAGTAGGACGCAAGGAGGGCGCAAGTAGGGTGCAAGTGCGCCATTTGCGTCCTAGTTTCGGCTCCCTAGTCTCGGAGAGGAATCGGGTATGCCTTTGGGAGATAAAATTGGGTAAGACACCAGGACTTCCCGGGAGGTCACCCATCCCAGTACTATTCTGGCCCATGGGCCCTTATCTTCGGAGTTCGAATGGGATCCGGAGTAGTAGCCCAGGTTTGATCGTACCACGCTTTGAAAGGGATGGACCGATAATGTGACACGTGCGTGAGCGGGCACGGCGATGCAACGTGAAGGAGTGGAATGGGCACGTCGATGCATTGTATTTCCACACGGGGAGGAGGGGCGGGGGTGTGGGAGGGAGGAGACAGGTGCGCGCATGGCAATGGTTTGGGGACCGGGCAGCATGGGTGGTGTCGAGGAGGGGTGGGGTGGGGTGGCAGTAGCGACGTGGGAATGCGACGGATGAGAGGCAGTCGGGCACTGTGGAGGCTTGTGGTGTTAGTGGCACGCAGAGTGGTGGGACAAACGAGAGGCGACGGGGATGAGGCTATGGAGACGAGGCGTGCGGTGCATGCGTGGGATGGCGAGCGGGACGGTACGACTCGTGGGTTGGAAAGGAGGGGTGCGGTAGCTTGGGTTGCTACGACTCGTGGGGTGGAAAAGAGGGGTGCGGGCGCTTGGGTTGGTACGACCCGTGGGGCTGGAAAGAGGCGCGGGGGTGCCCGGTTCGGTACGAGTCGTGGGGTGGGAAAGAGGCGTGCGTGCACTTGGGGTTGGTACAACCCGTGGGGTTGGAAAGAGGCGCGGGGGTGCCTGGGTTGGTACGACGCGTGGGGAGGGAAAGAGGCGTGCGTGCGCCTGGGTTGGTACGTGCGGGTGGGCGTGGAATGGGTGGGCGATGCGTGGGTGTGCGTCTTGTGCAGGCAGCGGAGTGCGTTGGTGTGTGATGGGGGTGCGTGGTCGGGTTTGCGGGCTGTTGATGCAGTGGAATGGGTTAAAACGAGAGCGGGAGTCGAGCCCGCATGCGTTCCCAAGAGCAAACATCTTCTAGGGGGGGAGGGGAGGAGATGGGAGTTCCCTTACAGTACCCCGTCTTCTAGAGGGGGAACAAATCGGTAGAACAGAGACTGAACCTCAGTGGATCGTAGCAGCAAGGCTACTCTGCCCCTTACAGTATCCCGTTCTTGTTTAAGTCGTCTGCAAATGATTTATCTCCCCGAACATTCCGAATTGGTCCAGATGAGTCACGACATATGCTCTCGAAGGCGCACAGGCGCCCCTATTTCAAGTCGGGTAACACCCGGGGAGGTAAAAAGTGCCGCTTCCAGCATGGATTCTGACTCAGAGGCGTTCAGTCATAATCCCACACATGGTCGCTTCGCGCCACTGGCTTTTCAGCCAAGCGCAATTACCAATTATGTGAATCAACGGTTCCTCTTGTACTAAGTTGAATTACTGTTGCGGTACCAGATCATCAGTAGGGTAAAACTAACCTGTCTCACAACGGTCTAAACCCAGCTCACGTTCCCTATTGGTGGGTGAACAATCCAACACTTGGTGAATTCTGCCTCATACTGATAGGAAGAGCCGACATCGAAGGATCAAAAAGCAACGTCGATATGAACGCTTGGCTGCCACAAGCCAGTTATCCCTGTGGTAACTTTTCTGACACCTCTAGCTTCAAATTCTGAAAGACTAAAGGATCAACACGCCATGCATTCACAGTTTGTATTTGTACTGAAAGTCAAAATCAAATGAGCTTTTACCCTTTTGTTACTTGTTCGGAGTCACATTTTGGGTCGGCAGAAATTCCCGCCCCTTAGTCTTGGATAAGGGTGCACACAGAATCCATGGATCCGCGTATCAGATCCGCGGATCTCGGATCTCGGATCGATCCGCGGTTCCGGATCTATCCTAGGATCTGATCCGTGGATCCGCGGATCTCGAACCCTCCCCGGGGGGGGGGGGGAGGGGGGGCGAGAAAACCCACGAGATCCAGATGAACCACAACGACAATCGGATAGTCACTCCGCAGCATGCGTACACTTGGAGATGGGATAGGTCCACCTCACACCACTTGGCATCGTTCCACTGGCCTGTCGAATGTCTATGATGACATATCATCCACAACCTCACGGACGTGGATGAGCATGACCACTTGGCCGATTATACGTACCTCATGCACATCATGCGCGGTGGGCACTCGACCACCTTTGAATTCATGCCGCGGATAACTCGCGTCACCGTCTCAACCATATTGATCGTGATCGCAGCTGCGGCATTTTGTGTCCGCATGAAGAAGATGTTAATGGAGGTAACTTCTGCAATCAGTTTTACTACTGACGGGTGGAAAGGGGAGAGCAAGATGAAGTACTTGGGGGTTACGGCACATTGGATGGAAAACTGGTCTATCAAGACCATCGCCCTGTCCTTTCCTGCTGTGCCCGACAGTCCACCCATAGTGAACTCGTTTGAGGTGTTCTCAGCTGCTCTCAAGGCTTGGGGTCTATGGGACAGAGTGCTGTGCTTGACTGTTGACAACGAAAGCACAAACAACAGCATGATTGACAATCATGTGATTCCGTCTGACTGTTCTATGGAGAAGTCTAGGCACATCCGGTGCCTTGGTCACATCATGAACTTGGCCGTGCATGATCTTCTGAAAATCACAGCTATGAACATCATCATTGGCAAAGCACGTGCCATCGCTGTTTTTGTGACACGCTCCACTCCGCGTGAGCACAGCCTCATGAATGCGGCAACCGCTGCTGGCATCTCATTCCACACGCTGCACTTGGATACTAAGACCCGCTAGAACAGCACTTTGGACATGATGGACAGAGTGCTGGCCTCAAGAGCATGCTCCCCACCTGGCTGGACGGTTATGGCATGGATGGAGAGATGCTGAAACCGACCAGTGAGGAGTGGAACCTCATTGCTCTCCTGACACTCATCTTGAGGCCATTCAAGGCCTACACCGATGACATCTCTGGCAGCAAGTACCCGACTCTGAATCTCGTCATCCCCTTTTTTGAAAGCATGCTGGATAAGCTGAATGGGTGGCAGGTGAAAGGTCTGGCTGCAAAGGAGAAGTCAAAGCGGCGGGGTGCTGCAGGGCGGCTGAACGCCAAGGAACAGCTCCTGGTGCACATTCACTAGGGCCTGGTCGACGCTGAAAGCAAGCTAAAAAAGTACGCCCGCCTGCTGTCTGAGCGCCACGCGCTTGCCACCGCTCTGGACCTGCGCATTCGCTTGCGCTACCACAAACGGGTCCACCGTGTTATGGGCATCAGCAGTGCAGCAGAGCTTCAACTCAAGGTGGTACACTTACTCCGGCCATATGCAAAGAGGGTTGAGGCGCAGAGAGCAGCAGCAACAGAAGCAGGAGCATCACTGATTGGAACACAGGGCTCTCAGGCCACGCAACAGGGAGAAGGAGGTACATCAGCAGCAGCTTCTTCCTCCAACGTCACTGCAGTGTCTATGGCAGCAGGCAGCCGGCAGCTCCGTCCACGACCAGAGCGGCAGCGTGAAGAGGATGATGCGGTATTGGAAGCACCGCTGGCCGACCCCACGGCAGACATGTTTGAAGTCCCAGAAGCTCCTGCAGCACCTGTACAGCCGCCCTCTTCCTTGGAGGAGGAGGTAGAGCAATGGAGCAAACTTCCAAAGAAAGGTCCAAACTGCCACGTTTTGAAGCTCTTCAGGAAGCTCGGGAGAAAGTTTCCATCATTACACCTTGCTGCAGCTGACTTGTATGCTGTGCCTGCTACCTCCACCCCTTCTGAGCGCCCTTTTTCTCTTGGCAAGCACGTCATAACGGACTTCAGGCATTCCCTGGCGCACTTGATGGTGGAGAACTTGCTGAAGATAAAGTCATGGATCAACGAGCCCTCCCTCCTGGACTTCTCTGTCAGCCGACATGGGACGGTGGCTAAAGAGTTTGCCGATGAGGAGGACCGCATCAATGAGCTGAGGCGCAAAGCAAAGGAAGCCAACTTGGTGGGAGCAGCGGCAGAGGAGTTAGAGAGGCTTAGCATTTTTGTGAATGATGAGGATGAGGAGGAGGAGGCCGAGGGAGAAGGAGAAGGTGACGACAATGGTGATGAGGATGTCATGGAGCTGAATTGACTTAGACTTCATTCAAACCATTTTTTCTCAATGTTTCAGTTTCTCCATATTTCAGTTTCTCCATATTTTGGCTTGTCCATGGTTCAAATTCTCCATGTTTCAATTGAACATGTGCGTATGCAGAGCCATTGCAACATGAGGTGTCTGTGACTGCAGTAGTCTGCTATAGAAGTTGAATAACTATGTGAACATATTAATGTGTAGTTGCTATTGCCTGCGTTTTATACACAATCATTCTGAATAGTCACACAACATTGTACTTGAGATTAGACCAGGTACATGACTTAACTTGCAGCACATGTACTTGCTGCAATTTCCTCAACATGTGCTTACATGTAGACTATAAAACAGACATGTTCATAACTCTGAACTCATTACATGTGACATGGTTCAGTTAGGCTGGGCCATACCAATGCATGTGCCAAATAATGGGTTGAGTGGCTCTTAGCGTGGAGATAATGGAGCAGTATGAAGAGACTACAAATGCTTTCATGCATTTTACGCATCTCTCTTTGCTCAAATGTGGAAGCTAGTACTTGACATACATGGATCCACGCGATCCGCGGATCAAACTGGATCCACGGATCCAGATCCGGATCCGCGGATCCGGATCCAGCCGTGGATCCGGCTCCGCGGGTCCGGATCCACTCTAGGAACCGCGGATCTGATCCGGTGTGCAGCCTTAGTCTCGGAGACACTCGAGACGCATGCCCGGAGGTCCTGCGTCGTATGCTCCAGGGTGCATGGGTTGGAATTTTCGAGCAGGAATTGGGTCATCGATGTCGGCACGGGCGTGCGACGTGCGTATGGATGAGTTTTCTTGATTTCGGGTCGGCAGAAATTCCCGCCCCTTAGTTTCGGAGGCTCCCGAGACGTGTGCCCAGAGGCGCTACCTCGTATGCTCCAGGGCGCGTGGGCTGGAATATTCGAGCGGGAGTTGGGTCACCGATGTCGGTACGGGCGTGCGACGTGCGTATGGATGAGTTTTCTTGATTTCCGGTCGGCGGAAATTCCCGCCCCTTAGTCTCGGAGGCTCCCAAGACGCGTGCCCGGAGGCGCTACGTCGTATGCTCTAGGACGCGTCGGCTGGAATGTTTTAGCGGGCGTTGGGCCACCGATGTCGGCAAGAGCGTGCGATGTGCGTATGGATGCGTTTTCTCCATTTCGGGTCGGCAGAAATTCCCGCCCCTTGGTCTCGGAGGCTCCCGAGACACGTGCCCCGAGGCGCTACGTCGTATGCTCCAGGGTGCGTGGGTTGGAATCTTTGAGCGGGAGATGGGTCATCGATGTCGGTCAGGCGTGTGACGTGCGTATGGATGAGTTTTCTTGATTTTGGGTCGGCAGAAACTCCCGACCCTTAGTCTCGGAGGCTCCGGAGACGCGTGCCCAGAGGCGCTACGTCGTATGCTCCAGGGCGCGTGGCCTGGAATTTTTGAGCAGGACTTAGGTCACCGATTGTGGCACGGGCGTGCAAAGTGCGTATGGATGAGTTTTCTCCATTTCGGGTCGGCGAAATTCCCGCCCCTTTGTCTCGGAGGCTCTCGAGACGCGTGCCCGGAGGCGCTACGTCGTATGCTCCAGGGCGCGTGGGCTGGAAGTTTCAAGCGGGAGTTGGGTCACTGATATCGGTACGGGCGTGCGACGTGCGTATGGATGAGTTTTCTCGATTTCGGGTCGGCGGAAATTCCCGCTCCTTAGTCTCGGAGGCTCCCGAGACGCGTGCCCGGAGGCGCTACATCGTATGCTCCAGGGCGCGTGGGCTGGAGTTTTTGAGCAGGCGTTGGGTCACCGATGTCGGCATGGGCGTGCGACATGTGTATGGATGAGTTTTGTCAATTTCGGGTCGGCGGAAATTCCCGTCCCTTAGTCTCGGAGGCTCCCCATACACGTGCCCGGAGGCGCTACGTTGTATGCTCCAGGGCGCGTGGGATGGAATTCTCGAGCGGGAGATGGGTCATTGATGTTGGTACGGGCGTGCAACATGCGTATGGATGAGTTCTCTCGATTTTGGGTCGGCGGAAATTCCCGACCCCTAGTCTCGGAAGCTCCCGAGACGCGTGCCCGGAGGCGCTACGTCGTATGCTCCAGGGCGCGTGGGCTGGAAATTTTGAGCGGGAGTTGGGTCACTGATGTCCGTACAGGCGTGGAACGTGCGTATGGATGCGTTTTATCGATTTCGGGTCGGCAGAAAGTCCCGCCCCTTAGTCTCGGAGGCTCCCGAGATGCGTACCCAGAGGCGCTACATCGTATGCTCCAGGGCGCGTGGGCTGGAATTTAGAGCGGGAGTTGGGTGATCGATGTCGGCACAGGCGTGCGGCAGGGTGCAAGTAGGGCGCAACTAGGGCGAGAGTAGGGCGCAAGTAGGGCGCAAGTAGGGTGCAAGTAGGGCGCAAGTAGGGCGCAAGTAGGGTGCAAGTATGGCGCAAGTAGGGCGTAAGTAGGGCGCAAGTAGGGCGCAAGTAGGACGCAAGTAGGGCGCAAGTAGGGCGCAAGTAGGGTGCCAGTAGGGCGCAAGTAGGGCGCAAGTAGGGTGCCAGTAGGGCGCAAGTAGGGCGCAAGTAGGGTGCCAGTAGGGCGCAAGTAGGGCGCAAGTAGGGTGCCAGTAGGGCGCAAGTAGGGCGCAAGTAGGGTGCCAGTAGGGCGCAAGTAGGGCGCAAGTAGGGTGCCAGTAGGGCGCAAGTAGGGCGCAAGTAGGGTGCCAGTAGGGCGCAAGTAGGGCGCAAGTAGGGTGCCAGTAGGGCGCAAGTAGGGCGCAAGTAGGGTGCCAGTAGGGCGCAAGTAGGGCGCAAGTAGGGTGCCAGTAGGGCGCAAGTAGGGCGCAAGTAGGGTGCCAGTAGGGCGCAAGTAGGGCGCAAGTAGGGTGCCAGTAGGGCGCAAGTAGGGCGCAAGTAGGGTGCCAGTAGGGCGCAAGTAGGGCGCAAGTAGGGTGCCAGTAGGGCGCAAGTAGGGCGCAAGTAGGGTGCCAGTAGGGCGCAAGTAGGGCGCAAGTAGGGTGCCAGTAGGGCGCAAGTAGGGCGCAAGTAGGGTGCCAGTAGGGCGCAAGTAGGGCGCAAGTAGGGTGCCAGTAGGGCGCAAGTAGGGCGCAAGTAGGGTGCCAGTAGGGCGCAAGTAGGGCGCAAGTAGGGTGCCAGTAGGGCGCAAGTAGGGCGCAAGTAGGGTGCCAGTAGGGCGCAAGTAGGGCGCAAGTAGGGTGCCAGTAGGGCGCAAGTAGGGCGCAAGTAGGGTGCCAGTAGGGCGCAAGTAGGGCGCAAGTAGGGTGCCAGTAGGGCGCAAGTAGGGCGCAAGTAGGGTGCCAGTAGGGCGCAAGTAGGGCGCAAGTAGGGTGCCAGTAGGGCGCAAGTAGGGCGCAAGTAGGGTGCCAGTAGGGCGCAAGTAGGGCGCAAGTAGGGTGCCAGTAGGGCGCAAGTAGGGCGCAAGTAGGGTGCCAGTAGGGCGCAAGTAGGGCGCAAGTAGGGTGCCAGTAGGGCGCAAGTAGGGCGCAAGTAGGGTGCCAGTAGGGCGCAAGTAGGGCGCAAGTAGGGTGCCAGTAGGGCGCAAGTAGGGCGCAAGTAGGGTGCCAGTAGGGCGCAAGTAGGGCGCAAGTAGGGTGCCAGTAGGGCGCAAGTAGGGCGCAAGTAGGGTGCCAGTAGGGCGCAAGTAGGGCGCAAGTAGGGTGCCAGTAGGGCGCAAGTAGGGCGCAAGTAGGGTGCCAGTAGGGCGCAAGTAGGGCGCAAGTAGGGTGCCAGTAGGGCGCAAGTAGGGCGCAAGTAGGGTGCCAGTAGGGCGCAAGTAGGGCGCAAGTAGGGTGCCAGTAGGGCGCAAGTAGGGCGCAAGTAGGGTGCCAGTAGGGCGCAAGTAGGGCGCAAGTAGGGTGCCAGTAGGGCGCAAGTAGGGCGCAAGTAGGGTGCCAGTAGGGCGCAAGTAGGGCGCAAGTAGGGTGCCAGTAGGGCGCAAGTAGGGCGCAAGTAGGGTGCCAGTAGGGCGCAAGTAGGGCGCAAGTAGGGTGCCAGTAGGGCGCAAGTAGGGCGCAAGTAGGGTGCCAGTAGGGCGCAAGTAGGGCGCAAGTAGGGTGCCAGTAGGGCGCAAGTAGGGCGCAAGTAGGGTGCCAGTAGGGCGCAAGTAGGGCGCAAGTAGGGTGCCAGTAGGGCGCAAGTAGGGCGCAAGTAGGGTGCCAGTAGGGCGCAAGTAGGGCGCAAGTAGGGTGCCAGTAGGGCGCAAGTAGGGCGCAAGTAGGGTGCCAGTAGGGCGCAAGTAGGGCGCAAGTAGGGTGCCAGTAGGGCGCAAGTAGGGCGCAAGTAGGGTGCCAGTAGGGCGCAAGTAGGGCGCAAGTAGGGTGCCAGTAGGGCGCAAGTAGGGCGCAAGTAGGGTGCCAGTAGGGCGCAAGTAGGGCGCAAGTAGGGTGCCAGTAGGGCGCAAGTAGGGCGCAAGTAGGGTGCCAGTAGGGCGCAAGTAGGGCGCAAGTAGGGTGCCAGTAGGGCGCAAGTAGGGCGCAAGTAGGGTGCCAGTAGGGCGCAAGTAGGGCGCAAGTAGGGTGCCAGTAGGGCGCAAGTAGGGCGCAAGTAGGGTGCCAGTAGGGCGCAAGTAGGGCGCAAGTAGGGTGCCAGTAGGGCGCAAGTAGGGCGCAAGTAGGGTGCCAGTAGGGCGCAAGTAGGGCGCAAGTAGGGTGCCAGTAGGGCGCAAGTAGGGCGCAAGTAGGGTGCCAGTAGGGCGCAAGTAGGGCGCAAGTAGGGTGCCAGTAGGGCGCAAGTAGGGCGCAAGTAGGGTGCCAGTAGGGCGCAAGTAGGGCGCAAGTAGGGTGCCAGTAGGGCGCAAGTAGGGCGCAAGTAGGGTGCCAGTAGGGCGCAAGTAGGGCGCAAGTAGGGTGCCAGTAGGGCGCAAGTAGGGCGCAAGTAGGGTGCCAGTAGGGCGCAAGTAGGGCGCAAGTAGGGTGCCAGTAGGGCGCAAGTAGGGCGCAAGTAGGGTGCCAGTAGGGCGCAAGTAGGGCGCAAGTAGGGTGCCAGTAGGGCGCAAGTAGGGCGCAAGTAGGGTGCCAGTAGGGCGCAAGTAGGGCGCAAGTAGGGTGCCAGTAGGGCGCAAGTAGGGCGCAAGTAGGGTGCCAGTAGGGCGCAAGTAGGGCGCAAGTAGGGTGCCAGTAGGGCGCAAGTAGGGCGCAAGTAGGGTGCCAGTAGGGCGCAAGTAGGGCGCAAGTAGGGTGCCAGTAGGGCGCAAGTAGGGCGCAAGTAGGGTGCCAGTAGGGCGCAAGTAGGGCGCAAGTAGGGTGCCAGTAGGGCGCAAGTAGGGCGCAAGTAGGGTGCAAGTAGGGCACAAGTAGGGCGCAAGTAGGGCGCAAGTAGGACGCAAGTAGGGTGCAAGTAGGGCGCAAGTAGGGCGCAAGGAGGGCGCAAGTAGGGCGCAAGTAGGGCGCAAGTACGGGGCAAGTTGGGTGCAAGTAGGGCGCACGTAGGGCGCAAGTAGGGCGCAAGTAGGGCGCAAGTAGGACGCAAGTAGGGCGCAAGTAGGGCACAAGTAGGGCGCAAGTAGGGCGCAAGTAGGACACAAGTAGGGCGCAAGTAGGATGCAAGTAGGATGCAAGTACGGCACAAGTAGGGCGCATGTAGGACGCAAGTAGGGTGCAAGTAGGACGCAAGTAGGGCGCAAGTAGGGCGCAAGTAGGGCGCAAGTAGGGCGGAAATAGGGCGCAAGTAGGGTTCAAGTAGGACGCAAGTAGGGCGCAAGGAGGGCGCAAGTAGGACGCAAGTAGGGCACAAGGAGGCCGTAAGTAGGACGCAAGTAGGGCGCAAGTAGGGTGCAAGTAGGGCGCAAGTAGGGCGCAAGTAGGGCGCAAGTAGGGCGCAAGTAGGGCGCAAGTAGGGCGCAAGTAGGGCGCAAGTAGGGCGCAAG
>SZWC01018328.1:13220-38551 GCA_023375785.1 Penium margaritaceum
AGCACCCATCCCATGACATTGTGTTGGTGCTTCGTCTCCCTCCTCACGGAGAGTGAGCCACTCTCCCTGTTTTGGAGTGTCCTCAAGTTTGAGAAGCTCACCCTTTCTTGAAGACCTTTCGTGGAAATCCACATTTTTGCTACGGATGACTTTCTTGGCTCCTTGATCCCACAGTCGATAAGCTTTGTGGGCGGTGTCATAGCGGATTAACACACTTTTGTGCTCTTGCATCGATCCTTCCAGCACCCTTACTGGCGTGGACCTTGGCAAAGCCGGTGCAACCAAACACCTTGAGATGGGAGGCATCCGGCTTCCTGCCTGACCATGCTTCTTGAGGCGTCTTCAGCTACTGTGTCTGCTTCTTCTTGCCTCTCCTTTGCAAAGCTACTGCAGGTGTGAAGTTCACAAGATAGATATTCGTACGTACTGCATCTACCCAGAACCTAGGACACAGCTTGGCATCAAAGAGCATGCTCCTTGTCATGCCTAAGAGGATCTGGTTCATCCTCTCTATTATACCATTGCTTTGAGGTGAGTAGGGAGTAGTTTATGGAGTTCAATGCCCTGCAACTTGAGCCACTCCCGGCAGGCTTTGTACTCACCCCCATTGTCTGTCTTGAATGCCTTCACCTTCTTTCCACTCTGTTGCTCAACCATAACAACAAAGGCTTGCAAGTTCTCCTTCACCTCACTTTTATTTTTGAGAAAGTACATCCAGACTTTGCGGCTATTGTCGTCGATGCATGTGAGGAAATATCTGCTGCCTCCATTTGACGATATACGAAAGGGACTACACACGTCAGAGTGGACAAGATCAAGAGGTGCAAGAGCACGCGTACCATTGCGCTTGAAGGGTTTCCTTTTCGCCTTTCCTTGAAGGCATGGCTCACACATGATCCCGGCTCCCTTTGCCTCATCACCTAGCTCCATCCCACACACTAGCTCCTGCTTTCCCATGAGCTCCAATGTGCAATGAGCCACCTGCCCAAAGCGCCTGTGCCACATGTTCTCGGAGGATGTGCAAAGGCTAGAATGAACAGCCTCGGTGGTTGCACTTGCTTGCGGTTTCGTTGCCGAATCATCTACAGCAAATGCTTCCGCTACTCCAACATGTCCTTCCTCATCTGAGTCTACATTGTTGTTCTTATCATCATCACTCTCGGCCAAAGATTTAATCGTTGAAGTCCTTTTCATCTACAAGACGTAGAGGCCATCAACGCGAGGAATCTGTGCGGCAACCTTCTTGGCAGAGTAGGAGATGTTGATACCCTTGGTAGGGACTATCACCGCTTCCTTCTCTGTAAAGACCACTGTCATGCCATGGTCAATTATCTTAGAGACGGAGAGAAGGTTGGCTGTGAAGGAGGGCTAGTAGACCTTCCCCTCTAGCTAGAGGTCAGAATCTCCACCGTTGACACCCACTGTGACCAGCTTGTCACCAATCCCCTCAGCTACCTCAACCTTGCCGTTGGCAACTATGAAGTTCTTGTTGCATGGAGCAAGAGAGATGAAGTCTCCCTTCTCGTATGTGGTGTGCTCGTTTGTGCCCGAGTCAAGGCCGTAGGCTCTTGGCCTGAGTATAGTCCTCCCTTTGTTGGAGGCACACTCAGCCATGAAGCTTGTGGGATCCTTCCCACCATTCCTCCCTCGCCATTCATCCCTGTCTCCTCCCTCTTTCTTGGGTTCACGGCACTCTCAAGCCCAGTTTCCAGCCTTGCCACAGTTATGGCAGTTTCCTTGGCACTTTGAACCCCTTCCACTATGACTAGTGCTGTTGTTTCCCTTGTACCCATAGGAGGAGGTATTGCGGAAGGTGCTACTGCTCCGTGAGGTAAAGGTAGCCATGTTTGTTTCGCTGCTGCTACGACGCATGGCTTGATTTCGCACATACTCAGAGACAGTGGTGTAGGAAACTTGATCTTCATTCCACCCTCCAATCACTGATATCATGGGGCCCCAAATTTCCAGCAGCGTCATAAAAAAAGTCATGGCCTGCATATCGGATTTCAGGTCCCACCCCATGCCGGTGGCTTGTTGCAAGAGCGTCTTAAACTTCTGCATAAAGGCAAAGACATCCTCCCCTTCACCAAGCCTCAGGCTGATGAAGTTTTATGGAATGAAGAGACGGTTGGAAAGTGAGGAGTACTGAAACACCTTGCCGAGGTTGGCGTATGCCGCGGCTGCCACTGTACAACCGTTGATGCGTGAAAGGACTGAGGGTTGTATGGAGGACCCAAGAATGGCAAGAGCCTTCTTGTTCAGCTTGACCCATGCCACAAGGTTGGCACCCTCTTCCTTTGGTGCTGAGATAGTTCCGTTCAGATATCCTAGCAGATCTCTGTCATCCATAATGATCTCAAAGTGCCACTTCCACAGCGCAAACCCCTCTCAATCATACTTGAGGATGGGCGAATGGTTCTCTGGTTCCCCTGTCCCTGCCATCCCAACCACTTCAATTGCTACAGCTGTTGCACCTATTGTTGATGCTGATGTACTTGCCTTTGAGGCCGCTGTAGGCTGTTGGTGAGAAGAGGCAGCTGCTTCCCGTGTTCACGTTGGCTGTTGCAAGCAGATGTAGGCTGATATAGGCTGATGTCAACTCCCAAGGTAAAAAGGTGCAGATATGTTGCATCCCCCTCCTGCTGATGTTGACCTGCAAACAGAGAAATTGGGTGAGAGCGAAGGCGCTCTCACTGCTTGTGACCTAGCAGTTGCGTGCGTGAAACGTCTCAAACCAGAGGAGTGGGCCCATGACCCTTTGTTAGCCACTGAGCTAACTACCTCTGGTAGAGAAGCCGCGAAAGCAAAAAGCTCACAAATGTTTTTAGGCCTTCTTCCTTTGTTGACTTGTGTCATGCACCCCAAAATTAATCAGGCATACACATCACCTTCAAGAGTACTAACGCCTTAGCATTACATCTCAAGAAGAGCTCAAGTCGTCAATACACAAGAGAGCATCAAGCAAGGGCTTATTGATCAGCATGCAAGACAAGTCCTTTTATAGCTGTCTGTCCAGTCCTAGAACTCAAAAGCACATTCTTGGGAAGTGGCCTGAACCAGCCACATCACCAATAGACTTGCACTGTGGGTTTGACACATAAGCATCCTAGTGTCAAGCGGACTGATCAACCATGTAGCGTCCAAGAAGCTATAGACTTTCTTTCTTGGAAGCTTCTATAGNCAAGTCGTCAATACGCAAGAGAGCATCAAGCAAGGGCTGATTGATCAGCATGCAAGACAAGTCCTTTTATAGCTGTCTGTCCAGTCCTAGAACTCAAAAGCACATTCTTGGGAAGTGGCCTGAACCAGCCACATCACCAATAGACTTGCACTGTGGGCTTGACACATAAGCATCCTAGTGTCAAGCGGACTGATCAACCATGTAGCGTCCAAGAAGCTATAGACTTTCTTTCTTGGAAGCTTCTATAGAAAACAAGATGTGCATGGGGCCAGGATTGAATTCATGACCTCTCACTTGGCCAAATCAACAAAGTGGTCAAGGTAACCACTCACCCACATGGTGTACTCACATGTCATATCTCACATGAGACAGAGCATAGTTGAGTCACTCTACAATGGATCTAGGGGTCATACCTCCACAAGGGGCAGAGCATTCCGGATCCGTCATATAACATTGAACAAGGGGTAAAATCATTCAACAGAATTTGTGGTGCAAACTCTTTGGGTGCCATCGTAAACTTTGTTGATACCATTAAGGCCGATGAGGCTGATGAGGCTAGTGAGTCAGCTACTACGACTTCCGCTTCCTTCATTGGCTCGAAATGCATGAGCAATGCACGAGCTTGTTGTCGGATGTAGTGTTCAGCTGCGTTGATCGGTATTGGCTACACAGGTTGTCGCTTGTCAACTACCACGACTTCCTGTGCTGCTTCCACCTCTGTTGCTTCCGCTGTCATTTTCCGCCCCACGTGCGAAAGTTGTTGCTAGGCACTGTCGATTTCCATGTAGACTTCATTGCTGTTATATTCAACCTACGAATTGTGTCGGTGCAGGATATCTCATCCGTGAATGATTTTGTGGACACTCATTGGACAGGACCTTTTGACCATTACATCTTGCAGATCTCCCACTTGTAGTTGTAGTGGTTCTTGGAGTCTCTGTATTTGGTATCTCCCATCGACTATTCTTCCTTGAAATATCCCTGGTCCGGTCTGCAAACCCAGCTTGGGAACCATGTCATTGCTTACAAAACTATGAGAAGCTCCTCCATCTAATAGTGGTGGTACGGTTCTGCGACTCTTGCAACTTTGGTAGTGTCATTAGTTGGTCATCTTCATATACCTCATCCAACTTTGCGATCTTAGAACCCCTCTACGGCATCGGAAGTAATTCAGATGGACAATTATTTGGCGTAGATCGCTCCTCACGGACAAGAGTCGCACATTTCACTCCTACACTTTGACGTTTCTTGACTCATTTTTTGGCAAATTCTCCTCTTTTTTGGCCTGCTGCTTGCGTTAGCAGTTGTGAGCAATGTGCTTGAATTTTTTGCGGTTGTAGCAGGTGTGCGTATCTCTCTGGTTGATAGCTTCCACTTCTATTGGAGTTGAGGAGTCTCCCGACTAGCTTTGTCCGTTCCCATGATGCTTGTGGTTGTGAGGTTGCCAGCCATAGGATTCTTTGATCCGAGCATTGTAGTCGGTGCTATTGATCCTTCTGCTACTGCAATCATCTGTGATTGATCATTTTGGATGCCAAAAATGGCAATCCCTCGCCAGATGTCTCGCTTGAGGCCATTTTTGTAGAGAAAATAGAGCATGTTGGGAGGAATATCTGCACCAGTGATGATCTCGCGGAATCTCTGCGTGTACTCTACCACGTTGGACTTTTGACGAAGACATTGGAGCTTGTACCGAGAGTTAGACTTCTCATTCAGTTGTCCGAATTGTGTGAGCAATTCAAAGAAGGTTGTCCTGAATGCCAAAAATTGTGACTACTCACCAAATATCTTGCTTGAGGCCGTTGTTGTAGTAGAAACACAGTTTAGCAGGGACGAGGTCAATACTTGTGATGATCTCGGAGAAAAACCGAGTGTACTCCACCATGCTAGACTGACAACACAGACGTTTGATTCTGTACTGTGCGTCAGACTTCTCGTTCTCCTTCCTAATGCCAGTGAGTGTTGTGCGTGCAAATTTTCTCCACGTCTCTGGTGGCATAAGAGAGCCGTGCCACGTCGAATTCATCCACTCGAGGGCTAGTACGCATATGGTCGATGAAGTGAGAGCATTTACTTACACGTACATCTATGCACTTACACGTACTTACACGTACTTACAACTGCTTACACATGTTTACACGTACTTACACAGACTTACATTTGCTTACATGTGCTTACACATAACTACACATACTTCCATGTTCTTACACGTTCTTACACATAACTACATATCCTTACACATGCTTACACGTACTGACACGTGCTTACACGTGCTTACATGTACTTACACGTGCTTACACGTACTTGTACATGCTTACGGTTACTTACACGTGCTTATACTTACTTACACGTACTTGTAAGTACCTTTGATGGCCTTTACATCGGACCACCAATTCAAAGCTGTACTCGATAAAAGTGAGGCTGCGAGGTCAATTGTCTTTTTGTTGTTATTGACCCCAGCAGCGGTGAATTGTAGCTCCAAAATCTTCAATCACATCTTGACCTTCAATCCCTTGGATTTTGTGGAAACAAAAGACTGGGGACGTGCCGTTCAAACATGGGGCTCACTCGACAGTTGGAAACTTCTCTCGGTGATCATTGCTTTGCGCACATGAGAGTTTTGAAGCTTCTCCATGGGCACGTTGATCTGCTGGAGCAAATGGGTATTGAGGCTCTCGAGTCCGAACAATTTTTGGCACGGGTACTCATTGATTAATGCTTGTTGTCCGGTGCCTCCCATCGTGCTAGATTTTGAAATGATGGGCTATGATGGGGTTGGAGGGTTCACCGAGCTGAAAGGGTCCATCACCGGATTGGCCGTTGGGCTTTTTGGTGCTACGTCATTTACCGCAAACATTAACATTGCCGTTTGGTTTGCCGGGAGAACGCCATTGTTTGCGTGCTGCTGATCCGCCATCTTTGGAGTACTTGCCAGGAACTGTTGGTTATCATGGGATTTGCTCAATCCATTCACCGTTGTTATTGCAAAATCTACGTTCTTCTCAATGGTGGAGATGCGATGAGGAATCATGTGAGGTAGTTGACGCATTGGTTGTCCATCCAGTGTTGCTGTGCTCTGATACCAAGTGTTTTGCTGAGAAAAACGTAGGTGGTTCATAGGCATGAGGTACGAGACAAAAGACGAGTGGAGTATTGGAGACAAATGGATGATTGGCATGAAACAATAAGTGTAATTCAGTGATAAGTGTCGAGTGAGTCGAGGACATGTATAAAATATCGAGGATGAGAATAAGGCAGATGTTAGGTCTTTGGTACTTGAGCCGAGCGAAGCGTGCGAGGCTGTAACGTGACTGGTTTTCACAAGAAGCTCCACCAAGAAATCGGGGACTTGAGGAATATCGAGGCGCTACTTTATACACGGTTAGCACTATCGAGAAGTCACCGAATAATATCGAAAAATTGATATAGGTTACAATACCTCTCACAACCATACTAGAAGGTGGTGAAAGTTGTTAGAAACATCTGGAACGGTACACCGGATGCCGGAGTAGTTGGCCATAACACCCTCCTCCAAACGGCGTAAAAATCCTGAATGCATCATGTGATGGGTCATGACTGTACAGACAGAAATTTCCACTCGTGGAGTTTAGGAACTCTTGCATGTCAGGGACGCAACACAAAAGAATAGATTGACCATGTAACGTGGAGATACAGAGGTATTAGCAGTGATCAGCTCGGCATCTCCTATGCCTCCTTCGTCTAGGTCCCCTGGTCCCACCTGAGCCACGCGTGGTGTTGGCCGCGGCAAGGGGAGATGTAGGAAGAAGGGAAAGGGCATGAACCAGCAGCTGTCCAACGGCAGATCCTCCTGCAATAGCTCTCTTGTTTACCACAAATGTGGCCAACCGGGTCATAGCTAGTACACGTGCCCATCACCCATTAACGGGTCTCTTGTCACCAACGCCATGCGTCACGAGCATAAGTGGCGCCTTGGTACCGCTGCAGCCACCAATGCCAATCCTGTTGGTGCTTCCTCCGCATCCGCAACAGCCTCCTTCTCCACTGGCATTGCAACATCTATGACTCCTCCCATGCCTTTTGTCGGGCCTGTTGCCGCATGGACTCCATGTCCAATGTGGTCACCTCCACCATCACAGATCAGCTACACTTCAGCTCCTCCCTCTGGCATGACCACATCACATTGCCTCTTGACTCCTGGTCCCTCTTCTCATGAGCGCTAGCTGGAGTAGTTCATTGCGCATTACCTTGGAATACTCCCTCATTAGCCCCAGGGAAATACGAGTTGTGTGTCTAATACTAAGGAGGTCACAGACAATTGTCAGACTAAGACTGCTCTCTACCGGGATTTCCCTGTGGATGACCGTTGTCTTCCTACTACCCTCTTGGGTGATGTTATCTGGCTTGATGTTTGGTAGGCACGATTTGCATCTCAGTCTCATGCATAGCGCCTGTTGCCCACATCATTGAAGATGAGCCAGCGATTAGCGGAAGTTTGTCACAATGTGGCGGCCGTGCGAGAACAGCCGATTTGATGGGTTGGAATTGGCCAGTACCGCCATCATTTCCATCATTGCGAGGTGAAGCTTCGGGTATGCCTTTGTATGCTTCTCGTAGTACTTGAGCATATCGGTACTCTACTCCTTCACAGGCAATGATGACCACTTATCCAGCTCCTGCTCAAGGGTTCCTTGTTCCTCCTAATCCGCTTCCCTTGGTGCTTGAGGCACAGTGAACATGTTTGCAAATCGTTCGGTCAATACCGCTTTGATGAGCTCTGTATCCTTTGTTGGAGGCCTCGGCCACATATGCCACCCTCCTTCTGCAGCCTACATTTGTGCACAATGCACAAAGTCAGGGAAAACAGTCATTTTGGACAGAAATGGTGTCTTGAAACCAAATTCGCATTTTCGACGAGCAAACCAAGATGTAAAAATGGTGACAGACTTGTGCACTGCTTAGGCCAAGGGAGAAAAACATTACCTGTGATAACCCTGCCCCATTGCCAGAGGCACCTGCAGCTGATCGAGAACTTCCAGCAGCACCACCTGACATAGCAGCCATGCCACCAGCCACAGTAGTACCGCCTGGTGTGCAAGCAGAATTTCCTGCTATGCCAGTAGCACTGGCAACAATGCCTGTAGCAAGTTGACTGCTCACCTGCTCACAGATTGTTCTAAAAAAAATGCAAGCACTGTTTTTTATTACAGTTGTATTGAGAAAGTTCTCTGTTCATCAGCTCATAGAATAGTATTTAGACATTGACAATGGTATTTACAGAGCCCAAAAAACACAACATTCATCCACATTGACACAGAACATAGTTGAAGACAGTACACTGGGACCAATTACACGTACCTTGGATGACAATGCCGTTGATGCTCCTGTAGTAGAACCTGTTGTGTCACTCTCATCGCAGGCCTCCTCAACCTGCTAATGGTAGGTTGAGGAAGCAGTTCCAGAACACGAACGTGGCCGGTCAGTGACTTGAACCCCATAAGTTTGTGTGCATGAGGGTAGTGTAGAAGGCGGAAGCGCGGGTCCAGTGTAGTTGCCAACAGATGGCACTCGGTGCACAACTTTGCTTACTTCTCCAACTTCTTCAGTGTGTCATCGCAGCCCTTCATCATGCCGAAGAGTTGCGAGCTCCTTGTTGTCAAGATTCCCAGAATTGCCCTGCCATCTTCTCTTCTTCTTAGCTGCTATTGCCTTCATGTGCCACTTCTGCAGCTTGACGAGTATTCTGTCGTAAAACGGGATCACCAGAGAGAGGATGGGTTACTTAGAGCTATTGATGGTGTCTGTGTAGGACCTGAATTTCTCCAGGATGACAATGACGAGGGCTATGAGCTCAAAATACTCAAGCAACACAGCCCCCTCTCTGCCGTACTCTTGCAGCCAGTCCCCTAGCAGCTACCGCAATGAGAAGATGTGTACACACATGTTGAGCGTGGAGTTCCATTTCATCTTGATATCTCATACTTCTTACCAGCGGCCTTCACGTGAGAGATGAGAGATTGCTCCCTTGGATTTGACCATTTGACAAAGACGGTGATGGCCCAAGCCTTCGACACAATCTCCGCTACCTGTGGGAGGGAGATAAGATCCTGCATGGCGAGGTTCATGACGTGGCCGGGACAATGGATGCGTGCAACGGCTGCAGTGGGATGATCCAGTTGCCCACCATGTTGTCGTTGGTGGACTCGTTTTCCATCATCAGGCAAAAAATTCTCTCAAAGCCCCCAGTATTTCAGTGCAGTGGACAGTGCAAGGTACAAATTCGTGGCTGTTCAAGTGACCGGGATTGCGAGGAACGACAAAGAGTATTTCTTCAACTTGTAGTCAATCACCCAATGGACGGTGACGTCCAGGTACTTCATGTTGGAGTTTCTCTTCCAGAAGGAAGAGCAACACCAACATGAAGTACCTGAATCCTGAGTACTTGTCTTGTGGTGCTAACGTGTGTCACGATACTAGCAGCATCGCGATTGCTGGTACATGGGTGGATTGGAGGGTAGAATGGAGAGGAGGGGACATTGGGAGTGGAGGGGGGTGAGCCTTCGCCGGACCCCCTCCCCTCACGGGGTTCCATAGTAACCCGATTTCAACGCGATCCCGGAAACCCAAAATTGGAATCAAGATACCAAGTAGGAATCATGTACCCGCGATACAAAAATGCAATTCCTAGGAATTAGTGTGCACCCTTAAATGAGGCACGAGTACAAGATCACATCCATTGCATCCCCTAGATTTTTTCCGATCATCCACGTTTGGAACATCCTGCTCATTAGGTGTGATGGGAGTGGAGGCTGTGGGAATTACACCAAGGAGGCCAGCAAACCACTCCCCAACAACGCGCGTCTAACGTGCGTGATGAAGCAAGAATCTCCACTGTTGAGGATTACGTACGATCTCCATCCTAAGAAATACAGCTGCAGGATCAAGGTCCATCCTGTAGTTGCTTGAAGGAAGGCCTTTGCCCCCTTCACGACCTCCATCAAAGGAGACGCAATGAGGAGGTCATCCATGTAGACCAGGATGGCAATGAAGCTTTGAGTTGTACGATTCAGAAAAGGAGATGGGCCGGCATTACTCTACACACACCCAATACGTGTCAATGTGATAGTGATCTCCTCGTTCCAGCATCAGGATGACTGCTTCAGGTCTTGCCCAAGCACGAGACCTTGTCACCGAACTCAAACCCTGGTGGCTGGACAATGTATATCTCCTCCTCTAAACTGCCATGGATGAACATATTTTTACATCCATCTTGTACAGCTCCCAGCCATGGTGTGAAATAACCCCATAAAAGGCGCAAGCCAATGGGTACAAACGTGTTATTGCCATCCACACCCTCAACCTGTGAAAATCCCTTGGCCGTCAAGCAGGCCTTGTAGCGATCTAGCGTGCCATCAGGCTTGACCTTCTTGCAAAAGACCCACTTGGCCCGTACAACCTTCCGTCCAGGCAGGAGAATGACAAACTTATAGACATCGTGCTCACGGATGGCTCTCAACTGATCCTAAAGAATAGTACGTCATAGCTGTGCATCATCATCCAAGAGTGCCTTTCTGTGCCTGAGTCAGCTTCAATGTTGCAGGTTCCTAGAGAGCTGTGAGTGGCCAAAACATATGCCTATCGACCCCATCTCACCATGAAAAAATCAGCTTTGACATCGCAAGCAACTGAGCAGTCATGAGAGACCAACTCGTGGATGCCAGGGCACGACAAGTGCATCTCAGTGTAATCTGCCTCGACACTCAGGATGAGGATCTTCGGGTTAGGCTCACCACTGTGAACATTGTGAGTTAGACGTCTGGAGGCCAACTTAGCAGTTTGCTGAGCCCTAAAGGCCAGTGGTCAGAGACAAACACCGGGCTCGCGGGAGTAGCCTGATGCTGAGCTGCTCACCTCGGGCTGAATTGCAAGGTATAGGGCTATAGTCACAGGGGAATTGGACTCGTCGGGAAAGGAAGAGGATGTAGAAGAAATAGGGACAGGTATTGGCTCGCATGCAGGGGAAGCACGTGCAGGCACAGGGGTAAGTGTGACTTCACATGCTGTCACTGGCACGGGATCAGGTATGCCAGAGGGAACTGATACAGGGATGAGATCAAGTGTGCCACACGGGACTGAGGCTAGCACGGGATCAGGTGTGTCGGAGGGGACTGACATCGGCACATTATCAGGTGTGCAAGAGACAACCAAAAATGGCACATGATCAAGTATTTGGGAGGGAAATGATGCGGCTACTGGATCCACAGCCAAGATGGTTGGATCGTCAACAGCGAAGACCGGACCACAAGTGAGGAGGCCCGGACGGATCCATCCGAAGGACTAGACTCTCCCATCCCTCGCAAAACCACACAGGTAGTAACGTGGTCTACAACCAGCGACAAAATGCTGGACAGGCCGTGATAGGTAAGATCCTCAAAGAAGAGAGCGTCTCAAGACACAACAATGCCATGGCGAGCAAGTCCAACAATTGCCAGGCCTTTGACAATGGGAAATGCCGAGGAGGACACACATGCGATATCGAGGTGAGACGTTGGATATTTGTTGGTTATTGGTGTACCAGACGCAAGCGTAGAAGTCCCATTCTTAAGCGTGATGGAGATTGTCATGATGGAAAAACAACAGCTCGTATGACGTGACATGTTCCAAAAGAGGATCATGCGGTAAGCGGTTTGAGACACGTGTCATGTAAAAGAATTCCTCAAATGCAAAGGACTCCAGAAGACCGCACTCAGGTGGCATGGTAAAGCTTCCATCCTCCACGGAGTAGTTCCAACTCTCAGACAGAGCGTTGGTGAAGTAGAGGCGGAGAGCTAGTGAATAATGCCGTGTTCAGCAAAGCAAGCATCCATCTTGCATAAGGACTTGCTAATATGATGCTAGTGTAACGTGTGAAGGGTGTGACAAGACGGGCGCTCAGCCATCACCAACCACATGGAGACCACCATGCCCTCATTGGTCTTGTGGCAGAGGTTGTAGACGCATCGACTCCGGTTCAGTACTTGTTGAGCGTTTCATCTTGCTTCCACTTCCAACAGACAATCCACTCGGCCCCAATGGCTTTACTTCCTGGGGACAAGTGGACCCACTTGTACATAGCATGCTCATCGATTGCACCCAATTCCTCCTTGCAAGCAACGTCTCCCTAGGCAGCATTAGGTGCGGCCATGGCCTCACGGAGGCTCTATGGATCGGTTGTCCGCAGAGACAGGGTGGCAGTCAACAGACCAGCAGTGCCAAGACCTGCTCGAGCATGTGACAACAAGATGAAGAGAGCACGTCGATGCTCCTGATAAATCAGGGCATAACCCAGTGCGGATCCAGATAAAACTCTGTTGTGACGGCGGCAAGGGAAGTTAGACCCAAGGCCTTCGTCCCTAGATCCCCCCTCACAACAGTGTGAGAAGGAAGCGTGGGACGGAGGGATAGCGCCCGGAGGTAGCCAAATGATCGTAGGCCACACGCCTGACAGAGGTACTAGGGTGCGGGGACGAAGACAACCACCAGGATTGCGTGGGTATGTGAGACCAACACTGAAGGAGTGGATGTTCCGGGGTCGAGGAGGCAAGGACACGATGGGCTCCTCTACTAGAGTAACTGGAGTAGGAAAACTACCCGACTTGTGGACTAAGGTAGTAACCGGAATGACTGCATCCGTTGCCCAGGTGGCGGAGTCCGCGGCCAAGGAAGTGGGCTCAATCACCTGGTTGGCACTGCCAGCGCCCAAAGAGGTGGACTAAGTCGCTTGGTCGGTAGTGTTTGCAGCCAAAGAGGTGGAGTCAAGTTCGTAGTTAGTATCCTGAGGAACAGACTTAGATGGGGACTCTGATACGGTGGAAATGTCTAGTGTGCGTGGAGGCGTAGGTGACTCAGTGGAACCAGGGACTCTGGACAATAACGGACAGGGAGCAACATCGTGTACTGGTGTAGAATCTCCCCCACGTGATGGCGACGACAGGTTCTGGCACGAATCAGGTGAAAAAAGCTCCTAAAGAATAGAGCATCATGTGACTCGATGATGCGATGATGGATAGGGTCCCAGAACCTCCATGCCTTCGACTCATGAGACACATCGAGAAAGGTACATGGTCAACCAGGGGGAGCCAACTTGCTGTCCTGGTGGTCATCCAGGAGCCAACGCTGGTGACACAACCCTAGACGTGCACAGGACAAAGATCCACGTGCTGCCCACACCAATGGTAGGGAGTGACAGGATGTGATAAGGGACTATGAGGAACTCTGTTCCAAATCCAGGTCATGTACGACATGGCCTTGAAGAAGAAGCCCTCGGATAGGCCAGAATCAATGCGAATAGTGCGGGCCGCATCAGCCATGGTGCGGTTCCAGCACTCAAAGACACCATTCTGCTCCACGATATAGGGAGCAAAATTCTCATGTCTGAACTCACCACCTTGGTCCGAAAGGATGCGACAAAGGGGATGACCACACTCGCGCTCTGCAGCTAGAAGCCAATCACAAATCGTAGCCAATGCATCGCTCTTCTGCCGGAGGTAGAACACCCATCAGAAGGGAGAGTAGTTTTAAGTGAGGGCAAGAACGTAACGACTACGCTCCGCAATAGACTCAATAGGTAAAAAACCCATGAGGTCAAGATAAGCTTAAGGGGATGGGACACACAGGAAGAGGAGACAGGAAAAGATGGCCTGTGCATCTTGCCATGAGCGCAGTAGATGGATTCAATTTTGCAAGGCAAGTAAAAGGTTGCTGGATCAAGGCCAAGGGCAGGCTGCGTGTGAAACATGCTTTGAATGACAGAGTTATGTACGTGGCACAGGTGACGATGAAGGAGGTGAGTATGCTGCGGGGACATAGTGCTCGTGAAAAACACATACACCTTGTCCAAAGACGGGGGTGAGGACATAGAGGACAAACAAGTGGCGTACCACAAGTCATCATGAGACTCTGCACACAACATCACATGACCAGATAGACGAAGGATGATTGTGCCAATTCCATAAGGGTGGAGAACATCCATGCTCATGTAGTCGAGAGCAATGATGGACAGAAGGCTGAGGTCAAGGCCAGGCACATGCAACACATCAGTGACGTATGCGTGGCAAGAAGGACCCCGAAAACGGACAACACCAACACCAGGAACAGGAAATACCTGACCTGATAGAGTCCAAATACTCTAAACATCGCTAATCAGGCCAAGCATACTGAACACCTGTTGACAAGAAGTCATGTGATGCACAATGCCAGAATTGATGATCCAGGTGCCATCAAGATTGCGGATAGATGCAGTAACGTTGCACTCAGGAATCCGACATGACGCGGGCAACAGGCAGTGCACATGTGACTGAGAGACAAAGTGTGTCTGCCAATTATCAAGCCACATAACATCATCTAAAGAGGCAACTAAGAACACAAGGGTCATCCATGGGGGGATCACCGTAGAGAGCAGTCTCAGTCTGTCACCTGTCTTTGTCCTGCTGACTAGTAGACATATAACTCGTACTTCCCATGGGCTGACGAGGAGGGATGCCGAGGCACTATGCAATTCACTGCTCTAGCTAGCGCTTGCGAGAAGAGGGCCCGGGAGTCTGGATGTAGGGCAACGTGGCCATGCTCGAGGGAGGAGCTAAGGTGTAGCCTAGCTGCGATGGTGGGGGTGACCACGCTGGATAGAGAGTCCATGTAGCAACAGATCTGACAGAATGCACGAAGGGAGTCGGAGTTGTAGTCACAACTGTTGCAGTGCCGGTGGAGGAGACCGCTGCTGATGAAGTGGAAGAAGCGCCAACAGGAGAGGCGGTAGTAGCTGTAGCGGTACCAAGGCGCCGCTCACGCTCACGACGCATGGCACTGAGAACGCGAGACTCGTTAGTGGGTAGTGAGGATGTGTACCAGCATTGACCCGGCTGGTTGCACTTATGGCAGACTAGAGAGCTTCTACGGGAGGAGTTGCTGCCGGAAAACTGCTGAGTCTTGCCCTTTCCCTCCTTCCCTTGTCCCCCCTTGCCATGGCCAGTACCACGCATGGCTTCAGTGGCACCAGGAGCCCCATTTGACGAAGGAGAGGTAGAGCTGAATGCTGCTAATGCCTCTATGTCTCGATGCTGCAGACGAGTTTCCTGAATTTCCTCCTCCCAGTCCAAGAACTGGGAATAAAACCAGGACATTAGAGTGCCCTAGGACGTCATGGCCTCCAAGATCTGAAGGTCAAAGTCAAAGAGGATCTTTGCGTAGTAGGGATTTTTGCTGTGTTTTATGGTGAGAAGAGCGGCTAGCGGAGGCAGGCCGGCCTTGCCGAGCCAACGGAGAAGATCCTGTGCACGGCACCAAGAGGCGGTGACGGACTCTGAGTCACCCATCTCGAGGTCGCTGAAACTCCTCAGAAGACTACTGACGACGACCTGGCCAGAGGGACGGTAGGGATGTGTGAGATTACTCCGAGCCTCACAAGGGTCGTGGTCGATCGCTGATAAAGGGCTCGAGGTAAATGCCATCACTCTCTGGTGCGGCGAAGACGAGGACCCTAGCTATACGACATGCATCAAACAACTCATCGGGGATGGGAAGTCGTACTTCAGGGTGTAGTTGGGTCAAAGACCCTTACCCTGAGTCCATAAGCGAAGCAATAACTCCCAAGATTCAAACTGTCCTACCTCAAGGTATAGTAATGGTGTGTCAAATTCCTTTGGCTTGCGCTAATCACTAGCTATATTGCTAAAAAACCCTTGGACACTGGAGGTAGACTGCTGCTGTTGTTGCTGTTGCTGCTGAGCCACTGCCTATAATGCAGCAGAGATTGTCAGACCAGGCTGGCCAGGGATAGGCGGCTGAGTGCATGTAACCGTCTAAGTAGACATTAATGTGGCTAGGAGGTTGTGCAAGCTGTCAACTTGCTGCCGAAGAGAGGCAACCGGGTTGGATGGCGGCGTTGCACTGACAAAGGTTGATTACGTTGCACAAGTAGAACCAGGACCAGCCATGGTATGGGGCGGTGTACGCTGTCTAAGACTGTCACCTACTGGGGGACGGCAAAAGCTGTCCAAAAGAATCACTAAGCACGTTTCAAGACTATGTGAAACAAGGAGGAAAAATGACCTTTTTGTTTTTATCTTTTAAAAACAACCCACACGTTATCAGTTGTCCTGCTCGGAAAATCTCCTTATATGCCCAATTTGTTTTGATGACTTTGTAGCCGGCAGCCCGTCAAAGTTGCTCGGAAGCTTGCGTCACTTATGTGTAGCTTCTGCCACCACAGAAGGTACACCGAAGAGCAGTCACAGTGGAGCTCCCGCTGCCGCCAAGTGTACTACTGCTGGCGCTCACTAGGGGCTGCTGCTGCAGTTGCTGCTGCTGTTGCTGCTGCTGTTGCTGTTGCTACGTATGCTACTACTGCTACTGCTGTTGCTGCTACTGCTGCTGCGGCTGCTGCAGCTGGTGCTGCGGCTGCTGCTGCTGCTGTTGCTACTGCTACTAAGGCTTCGCTGCCACAATACTACATCTCTTGTAGCGAGCTACTCCAACGGTTGCGTGACTGCTCTTACTGCTTCTGCTTCTGCTGCACTCTGCTATTGATGCGCCCTACTGCTGCTGTCCCCCTGCTGTTCCTGACGCGTGGCAGACAACAAGTGAGAGTGTTTGATATCTTAACTTTTTTTCTCTTCCGGACTTTTGTCAATTTCCTTCTGTGGTGGGGGCTGATTCCACAATTGCTGACGTAGCTACACCCAGCAAGGAGATTACGTTGGGTACATAAACTAAAGAGGAGGAGGAGGAGGAGGTTAAGTAAAAAGAAACTGGGAAGTAGCAAGGACTCTTCCCTGTTGTGTGGTGGTGCCGTCGCCACATGCGTCGGCTCCACCATCAACGTTGTGCCGCTTTGCATTGGCTGCGTGACTGCCTACGCTACCACTGACTTGGGGTCCATGCCATGAGAATATTTCGGCAGCATTTTCCGCGTGTTGGGAGCATTTTTTTAGTCGTCACCAGGCAAGGCTAACTCTGCCAAGAAAAATCCAGCAGAGTTTCCCCTGCACTGTAGTGTATGGGGGTCCGCCAACATTGACTGGTACTTGTACGCCACTGCTATTGATCAGTCTGCTACATCTGCAATGCCATGGCTTTGATGCCAAAAAGGAAAGGATGATGCTCTTGTCTGGACAAGTCAATTTTCTGCTGCTTCACGCACTTTGACTGAAGTGCAAGGCGTGCTGCGTCTAGACATAGCGCCTAAGCAGTGTTGGCTGCTCAATTGTGAGTGGGAATAGTTGCACTCAAGACTTGGCACCAAAACTGCAGATGAAAGTGAGTAACAACTGAGTTGGTAGCAAGAATGAGGTTTGGTGAGAGACCACTCTCACACTAACCTACACACTCACCTCTGTGAGCCTTGTCAATCAGTCTACCAACCAATAAGGAAAATGCACTATTTTCTGGCCTGTGGGGTTTTCTTGGTGAGCCCTGCCAGAGGACCGACATCCCCAAACCTAGATGTTGTCTGTTTTTCCTGAAAACAGGACTATACCAAAACATGCGTGTTGCAAAGGGATTCGTGCAATCAAAATGAGCAAAAAAGGTGACATAGAAAAGTTATGGCTTCCTAAGCCTAGGGATGCAATATGTTGATATTGTGTACATAGCTTACTGTGACCTCTCGGCTCATGTTTATTGGTGTGTAGACTCTTGATGAGGCAGAGGGTATAGAAAACTAGGGGAGTAAATGCAAGTCCGGCAGGTGCTGAGCAGCTGCAACCTGCCACCGATGACACTTCCGTCTGCTCCATCGGTCGTCACCTCTCTCGTGGCTGCAGTGCACCCATCACTGTTGCAGAACACTCTGTTTTTGTCCTTGTTCGTTCTTGGTCCGGCATATCTAGGTGGCCTAGACTTGTACTGCATATGAACATGTGTTAGTTTTGATAGGCATAGGTTGGGAAAAAACTCGTCGTGGATACGTGTGCACTTGCAGGTTGCGAGTGGCATTGTGCCCTCACGTTCTAGCGAGCGCCGGCAAGCTCCAACTCGCCGGCCAATTGGTGGGCTCGACTAGCGAGCTCCACCCCATAGGAGTACTCACTCTTTTCCTCTCCCATTTTCACCACACACCACCATGCCTCCCATGGTCTCATTCCGTCCACACTACCGTGCTCTACGTAGGTGTGTGAGGGAAGAGGGTCAAGATGCTACTTTTTTTTCTACAAGGAGCAGTCATCCATGACTCTGAGTGGCATGAGCACTGGTGGTTGCTATTGATGGAAATGGGCACACACTGCTACCATGTGGGAGATTCCATGTCTCTCAAGATAATGTGACATCCCCTCCTTCGCTCAGCGCCCGTCATTGCCAACATCTACCGAGTCCTATGCACGATGAATCGATTCGTACATGGAAGTGATTTCTGTTGGTTTGTGTGGCTTCCACCCGTCACGATCGATGCCGATGGATGACCCAAATACCCCACGTTGGTGGTATAGGGTAGAGCAGAGCGTGACAACACGACGGGCCTTCGGAGTGTCTTGAGACTTCTCTAGCACCTACGACAACGTTGGCAAGGTGCATTTGATGCGTTCCGATAGCCTTGTTGGCCTGTCGGGAGCTATGAGAGTTTTCCCGGTGGGTTGAGACCCGTGCACCTGGTGCATTGTACCCGTGCGATGAAGAGACCCGGTGGCTGTAGTAGTGCTTATGATGTTCGGAAAGCCGTGCATGATTTCTTGACGCTGATTGCTAGATTTTCTAGCACTGCTCGTATTTTCTCGGTGGTCGGGACCCAGGCACTCAGAGAGTTGTTATGGTGCCTCAAAGAGACCACCGTTGATTGTTATTGTGGTGTGCACAGCGTGTTCTCCCCTTTGCCTCGTTTGGTTTCAGCGGGGGTGACGGGGCCCAATGCGGCTAGTTTCATGCACCCCTACATAAGCCCATTGGGGGCTCAATTGTATTCCTCTCCTTGTTCTTTCATACTGTGTATTCCGGACTTAGCCAATTTTTGCCGTTTTTCATAACACTCACTCACATAGCTCATGTTTGTTTTTGCATGGGCCTGCATGCCTTAAAAAGTTCCAACTTGGTATCAGAGCACAATGGGGCGTGTGAGCAGCAGAAGGAACAATAGTGGGCAGAACGTTAAGAGAACACGCCATGTGGTGCCACACCGGCAGTAGCATGAGGGAGCGCAAAGAGACTACACATGAAAGCAACAGGGGCGATGATCTGCACACAAGAGCATTAGCGACTGCGGCGGCAACAACAGCAACAGCAGCAGACGTAGTAGTTTCGGCAGCTGTGGTACCATGCAACAGGAGTAGTGGTGGGAGAGGAGCCTCTCACAGCAACAGTAGTAGTGGCGGCAGCAGCAGTTGCAGCGGCCAACTCTAGCATTTGCAACATCACCACAGACGGCAGGAACAACGGAAGTAGCATTCGCTGTGCAGGGCAGTAGTAGTAGGGCATCAACCGCTGCAGGAACGGCGTCAGCAGTATAGCACATAATAATAGTAGCAGTAGCAGCCACTACAGTAGCAACTGTAGCAGCAGCAACGTGCAATAGCGATGGTAGCAACAACATCGTGTAGAAGGAGCAACATTGACGACAACAGTAATTTCCAATGACGATAGTAGCAAGCAGTAGCGGTGACAACAGAAAGCAGCAGCAACAGCGGCAGCATATAGCACCAAGCAGCATTAGCAGAAGCAACAAGCAGTAGCAACAGCTACCGTGCAGAGTAGTGGTAGCAACAGCAGAAGCGCAAGGAACAGCAATAGAAGCAATCACATTAGTTGCACCTTCCGCTACAGCGGCTGCTGCCGGAGCAAGGAGGACCTCTTAGCCCTCCTTTGAGGGCCCCCGCCCCCTCCACCCCCATTAGGGAGCCCCCTTTGAGGGGGCCCGTCGGCCACATTTGGCCCCCCCTTCTCAAGGGGGCCCTCCGCGGGTCCGGTCGAGCCCCTCCAAGGGGCCAATTGGAGGGGCCCGTCGGCCCTGTCGGCCCCATCGGCCGACAAAGGGAGAGAGGGATGGACCCTGTTGGCCTGAGGGTGAGTGTGTACCCTGGAGGGTCCCTAGCAGTGGCTGGTTCACACCACCAATTGTTTTTGGAGGGACTGAAACTGTGGAGGCAACTGGTTCCAAGGAGGGCAGAAAACTGGTCAGAGACTGAGGCAATAGTTTTGGCCTCAATTGACAGGGAATGAACTCTTTTTCAAAGCTCACAAGTAGTGGAATTTTATAGCCACTGATCTAACCTTTCCAGAACACCAAAGGATGCCAGATTTGGAGCTTCCTAGCAGATTCTATGGCTTCTAGAGTGGCCCTTGATAGGCTATCATTTTTCCCACCTAGGAAGGCATCCCTTCCTTCCTCTAGAAGCTTCTGCCCCTTGCTAGATTCCTCAGCTTGCTTCTAGTAGGAAGGAAGGTATCCAGAAGACCAAGACACCCCTAGATGCCTTGTAGAATAAGTCACCCCTTCTAGAAGGTGTGCCACCTTCTTGGACCCTCACCTGGCCTTCTAGGAGCTCAAGGAGGAATTCTAGAGTTTGAGCTAGCTTCCTTGCATCTATTTTTCACCTCCCTTGAGGCAGGGCACAAATTAATCTTGTGGGACTTGAACCCAGGCCCTTGCCTCTATAGGTGGACACCATTAACCACTAAGCCACCTTGGCTTGTCTTTTTGGTGTTCCTTTTTGGAGTCACTCTTGCCATGGTGAGGAGCATTACTCCAACAATCTCCCCCTTGCGCATCACCCGTGGCAGCAGTCCATGCTCAACCTGCAACTAAAGAGCCTTTCTCCTCATGGGAGATGAGCTCATACTTTATTGCTCCCTCCTGCTCAGCCCCATCCTTCTTGTGCAGTGCCTCCTTCACGCTCCTCTTGCGTGAAGAACACTTGTGTGAACCCAGTCCAGATGCCCTTGTCGGGATCGTATCTCTTTGTCTTTCTTCTCACACGGCTGCTCGTGCGGGGCTCTTGAGGCGGTTGTTCTTGTTGCTGTTTCCTTTTGGCGCCATCCTCTCCAAGCGCCTGCTCCCCCTCTCTTGGAGACCTTGGAGACATCGGTCGACTCCCCGCCTCCACGTCCGTCTCCGGTGCTTCGGATTCCTCATCCGAACTGGTCGGAAGAAAATCTTCCGCTCGCCCATCTCTTAGGCGATGCTCTCTGGTTGGTGGTGATGCGAGGACGTCACCCTCATTCACGTCCTGAGGTGTCTCCCCCTCAAGGAGTGGCATCCACTCCCCCCTCTTGGAGAGACCTGCCTCCTTGTCTGTCCAACGGCTTTTCTCGTCGAACGTGACGTCGTGACTCCGCACAATCTGTTGCCTCCTTGGGTCAAAGAGCCGGTACGGCTTGCTTCCACTCTCATATCCAAGGAAGATACACTAGTGGCTGTGCGGTTCTAGCTTGCTCCGTCCCTCACCTGCCTGCACCATCGCATGTGCAACACAACCAAATGTGCGTAGGTGACCCACCGCCGGCTTCCTCCCGCTCCACACCTCTTGTGGTGTCTTCCACGCCTTGCTCTCCTTGTCCTTCAACGACGTCATTGGCATGAGATTCATGATGTACGCTGTTGTCCTTGTCGCCTCCGTCCAATACCGTTGTGTAAGGCCGGCGTCGCTCAACATGGATCGCACCATGTTAAGGATTGTGTGATTGACTCTCTTTGCGACGCCATTTTGTTGTAGGGAGTGTGGAGTTGCTTTCTGCCACTCAATCCCCTTGCTCTTCATCCACCCAAGGCACCCCGCATATTCACCGCCATTGTCACTCCGGAACGCCTTCACCTTCAACTCTGTTTGCCTTTCCACATCTGCCACAAAATCCTGCATGCACGCAAGGACCTCGCTCTTATGCTTCATTTGGTAGAGGTAGAGTTTCCGGCTGTGGTCACCGATGAAGGTGAGGAAGTAGCAAGCTCCGCCAATGGAGCTCTTAAGCGGTCCACACACATCTGTGTGTACCATGGCCAGTTTTGCCGATGCACGCGTCCCCTTGGCCACAAACGGCTGCCGAGTTGATTTGCCAATGATGCATGGCTCACACACGGTCTCCTTGGTTCCATCAAGGCCGCTGATTTAGAGACCCCGCACCACTTCCCTCTTAGCCATCTCCTTCACTGTCGATGGAGAAATGTGGCAGAGTCAGCGGTGCCATAGGTCCAGGTCTCCTCCATCCTTCGTTGCAAGATTGGCGGCGTTGGACCCNCAATGATGCATGGCTCACACACGGTCTCCTTGGTTCCATCAAGGCTGCTGATTTAGAGACCCCGCACCACTTCCCTCTTAGCCATCTCCTTCACTGTCGATGGAGAAATGTGGCAGAGTCAGCGGTGCCATAGGTCCAGGTCTCCTCCATCCTTCGTTGCAAGATTGGCGGCGTTGGACCCTGCCCGGCTGCTGAGGATCTTTGCGTGTAGCAGGTACAAGTCTTCCTCCCTCTTGGCACGCGCAATCACCTCACCTTTGCCCTCCTTGCGGATGACGGCCTCCTTCTTTGTGAAGAGCACCTCAAGTCCCTTGTCGGTAAGGCGGCTGACGGAGAGCAGGTTTGCCCCAAAGTTGGGCATATGCAGGACATCGTGGACTGTGCTTGTGACAGGTTTGCCATCCACAATTGACTCAATGCGGACGTTACCCTCACCGGTGGCCACCTCTGTTTTTCCATTGGCCACCGTCATGCGTCAATCCGAGGCGCCGTAGGTGACAAATGCCGCCCTGTTACATTGCATGTGGCGGCCTGATCCGGAGTCAATGACGGCAACTACCAGATCCTTCAAGTTGGTGGAGTTGCACGCCATAAGGGCATACTCATCTTTCTTCCCGTCCCACTGCAACCAATCTGTTTTCTTCTTGGGATAGCTGTGTGCGTAGTGGCCCTCCTTGCCGCAGTGGAAGCACTCCCCCTTCTTGTCACCCTTCTTGGTGCCCTGTTTGACATCCTTCCACTTGTCGCCACAGCCTCCACTTTGAGGATGAACTGTGAAAGCTGAACTTGATGCCGCTGTACTCTCTCAATCGCCACGTCGCATCCCCTCATTGCGCACGTACTCAGCAACCTTTGGGTACTTCAGGTCGTTGGAAGGCCAGCCACCAAGGACTGTGATCATGGGACTCCAACTGTCCGGCAAGGCCAGAAGGAGGATCATAGCTTGCAACTGAGAGTCGACCTCCCAACCAGTGGCCACGCACTCCGCTGCAAGCGCCTCAAGCTGCTGCATGATCTCCATGATGTTGTCGCCTTCGTTGGCTTGGAGGGTGACGAGCCGTTTGAAGATGAAGAGTTGATTTGCAAGGTTGCTTGACTGGTAGATGGAGCGAAGTTTTGACCATGCGTCTGCGGCCAAGGTGCATATTGATGTGCCGAAGTTGTGGTGGGGATAACGCGGACACAAGGAGCGCCAACGCCTTTTTGTTACGCTTCTTGTATGCCTCCTTCACCTCAGCCGTTGCAGTCTCCGGCGAAGCAGTCTCATCACCTTTTACAAGCTCAAGCAGTCCCTTGTCGTTGAGGAAGACCTCAAACTGCCACCTCCACAAGGCAAAGCATGTCCCATCAAACTTAAGGACAGCGCGGCTGCTCTCTTGCTCGCTGGTTGCCATGTCTTGCTGTTGGAAGCGTGAAATCAAGGTGGCTTTGAACACCTTAGAGGCGTGGGCCCATAACGCTTTGTTGGCCTGGGTGTGAGCACCCTGGAGGGTCTCTATCAGTGGCTGGTTCAAACCACCAACTTTTTTTGGAGAGAATGAAACTATGGAGGCAGCTGGTTCCAAGGATGGCAGAAAACTGGTCAGAGACTGAGGCAATAGTTTTGGCCTCAATTGACTGTGAATGAACACTTGATCAAGGCTCACAAGCAATGGAATTTTATAACCACTGATCTTACCTTTCTAGAACACCAAAGCATGCCAGATTTGAAGCTTTCTAGCAGATTCTATGGCTTCTAGAGTATCTATTGGTAGGCTGTCCTTTTTCCCACCTAGGAAGGCATCACTTCCCTCCTCTAGAAGCTTCTGCCCCTTCCTAGATTCCTCAGCTTGCTTCTAGTAGGAGGGAAGGTGTCCAGAAGACCAAGACACCTCTAGATGTCTTGTAAGACAAGTCACCCCTTCTAGAAGGTGTGCCACCTTCCTGGACCCTCACCTTGCCTTAAATAAACTCAAGGAGGAATTCTAGAGTTTGAGCTAGCTTCCTCGCATCTATTTTTCACCTCCCTTGAGGCAAGGCAGAAATTTATCTTGTCGGAATTGAACCCGGGCCCTTGCCTCTATAGGTGGACACCATTAACCACTAAGCCACCTTGGCTTGTCTTTTTGGTGTTCCCTTTTGGAGTCACTCTCGTCATGGTGAGGAGCATTACTCCAACAGACCCCCCCTCTCACTTACTCACTTGCTCGCTCCCTTTTTTCAGCGAACAAGCAAGGAGCAAGTGAGGGGCGACCTGAAATCACCCCTCTTTTTTTTATCCCCCCTGCCAATCCTGACCTGCCCCCTTTCTAGGGGGCAATCCAAGAACGGGTGACAGTCAAACCCGGGGTGAGAAGAGAGAAAAGGGGGGGGGGTGGGGGGAGTAAAAAGGAAGGAAAAAGAAAACAACGGGGGTGAGGACACGAGAAGAAAACAAATAGTGTGGGGCCATAGAATAGCCCGTCATCTCACCAACACCTGCAGTAACAGCAACCATTGTAACAGCAGCGATGGTTGCCGCAACAGTTGTAGTTTACCTTGTATGCTAACAGCAGATTGTGTTGTCGGCGCCGATCTACGTTTCGAGACGCGTCGTTGACCGGCGTCTTCCTCGGGCCCGTGGATTGGTGTGCGTACTTCACTCCGTAGGATCGACGACCGATTCGAGTCGTGCATCTTGTTGGTTTTTTTTGCATCTCTCATTGTGCTCTGTTGTGTCCTCCCGGCTTGTGTACATTGGCGTGCAGATGACTGACGATGAGACTCGACGCTGATGGAGTGTCGTCCGGTGGAGCCGACACACGCTGAGGTCTTCTCGCAGTTCGCTGGAGCCTCCTCTCTCAGGCGACGCGCTCAGCTCCATCGGCAGGCCTCCTCGGCGGTCGTGCTGCCGGCGGTCATTGACTCCGCATTTGCTGCTTGCATGCGTCCAGCGCATCCCATCGCGTCTGCATTGTCATGCACTGCCTAGGGTCCCAGTTGCATGTTGCATGGCCCT
>SZWC01018329.1:7434-20258 GCA_023375785.1 Penium margaritaceum
GAGGAGGGAGATGATTTCATCACTGCCATGCAGCTGATTGAGTCACTCGCCTCACAATGCAATGACGTGGGGTGAAAGATCGACACGTATCTGCAGGCGATGGCCCTCCTCATGGCCCTTCCTAACTGTTGGAGCCCTCTCATTACTGTCTTGGGAGGATGGATAGAGGACAAGCTGACCTATGGCACGGTCATAGAGTACATCTTGAAACGAGGCACAACAACAGAGCTGCGAGGAGTCCTCGTCGTCCTCGTCGTCCTCATCGGCCCTCGTCACCAAAATGCGTGGTGGTGGAAGCTAGGCCAAGTGAGGTGGCGGACATGGCGGCGGCAACAAGGGCGCCAAGAAAGGTGCGTGCCATAGTTGCGGCAAGGAGGACCACTGGGCCCGTGACTGCACCGCGGAGGCAAAGGCCGGCGGCAAGGACGCCAAAGGCAAGAAGGCGCTCCTCAACGGCACTCAAAACCACTACCTTAAGAAGGCCAACCGGCGATGCCTTGACTCCGTAGCGGAAGAGCATACCCAAGTTGAAAAGGTCGGGTTCATCAACTACACCAAGTCCAGCAAATCCATGGTGGTCGCGAACGACAAGGTCGAGCTGGCGGCTGGCCAAGGAGACGTGGACATGGATGTGGTAGTTGGTGGAAAGCGGGTGCACCGCATCATCAAGGACGTCTAGCACGTACCCGGCTTGGCTGACATTCTGAGTGTCAGCCGCCTGACCGAAAATGGATACAAAGTGCTCTTTAGGAGGAGAGGGGCAGTCATGTAGAAGGATAGTGGCGGTGAGCCCGTACTGGAGGCTATGTGCGTGGAAGGACTCTACATTGTGGAGACCAAGGTGATCCCTGTGGCGACAGATTCAGCAGTCCAGCAGGAACGCACCGTCAACCTGGCCAAAGGAGGGGGAGCTAATCTAGAGCTCTTGCACCGACAACTAGGACATTCCTCACCCGCAGTTGTGAAGGAGATGGCAAAGCGCGAGCTGGTACACGGCCTCGTCATCGACGGTGCGGAAGAGGTGACAGATGCAGCAAAGCACAAAGAGTGTGAGCCTTGCATTTTGGGCAAGGCAAGGCGCAAAGCGTTCAACGAGAGCGTGAATCGCGCCTCAGACCTGCTGGATGTTGTACACAATGACGTGTGCAAACCATTCAAGATGACGTCAAAGAACCACGCGCCTTACTTCGTCACCTTCATAGATGACTACAAAAGAAAAATCTACGTGTACTTCATGAAGAAAAAAGGCGAGGTCTTGGACCGGCAATAGGAGTATGTCGCCGTGGTGGAGAGACAGGCTGACCGAAAGGTCAGAGTGCTACACAGCAACAATGGCGGAGATTACGTGGGCTGTAGCGGGTGGATGAAGCAGCAGGGCATAAAATGGGAACAAACTACGCTGTATTTGCCTCAGTCAAATGGCGTGGCAGACCGGGTGAACAAGATGCTACTGAACATGGTAAGGACCATGTTGGTGGATGAGGAATTGTCGCAAATCTTCTAGGCGGAAGCTATACGTACGGCAAGCTACACCATCAACCTCACTCCTATAGCGTTGCTGAAGGAGATAAGCGGCTGAAAGATACCGCAGGAGGTTTGGAGCAGGCACGAGCCAAGTATGGTACACCTGAATGTATTCGGGTGCAAGGTGCACGCAATGGTGCAGGCTGCGCAAAGGCGCGATAGCAAGCTAGAGCCGCGGGCAAAGTCGTATCTCTTCCTTGGCTATGAATGCGCGCATGAGGCCCACAGGCTCTACCACATGCACAAGGAGGAGGTAATACAGAGCCGAGATGTCAAGTTTGACAAGCAGCAGAGCTACATCAACAACAACAAAGTGGGCGTGGTGGACTCTCCAAAGACAGGGGAGTGGTTCCATCTCCTTGACTATGAGAAGGAGCCGACAGACGCCAAAATTGAGGATGCTGCATCAGAGCATGAAGGTGCACCAGTGGTGGCATCCAGTGTGGAGGAATCCGATGATGGCCAAGCTGATGAGGAGATCCAACGGAAGGATCCGGCGGATGAGGCACCGAGGGTGCCAAGGTGTGCACTCCCGGCAGAGTGTGCATTGGGAGTCGGTGGAAAATCCACCGGACGCGCCGGACATTTAGGCGATGTTTCGCCAGAGCAAGAGAGATCTTTGGGGAACCGTCCAGTTGATGATTCACCGAAGCATGCTGAGTTGGAGGGATCGCATCAGAGCAACGATGCGCCACCAAAACTACCACGCCGTAGCGGGAGGCAGCGAAAAGCGGGGAAGCACTTCGACGCAAGCACCAATCGATGGATCGGCATGACGCGGTGCATGCTGGCTGCATCAACAGAGCTAACTACCATGCAAGAGGAAATTGCATGGCCCGAAGGGGATCAATTGGATGCAACTATCAAATTGGAGCTGGTGTCCATCACGGAAAATGACATATGGGAGCTGGTTGACAGGCCAAAAGATGCCAAGGTCATCGGGTCAAAGTGGGTCTTCAAGACCAAGTTCAGAAAGTCGTTGACAAATACAAGGTGCGGCTGGTGACGAAGGGATATGCACAGCGTAAGGGCGGGCACTATGATAAGACGTTCACTCCTATTGCCAAATTCACAAGCTTCCGGGCGATCCTTGCAGTGGCGGCCACAAAGGACACGGAGCTTCACCAAATGGGCGTAAAGAAGGCCTTCCTCAATGGCATCATACACAAAGAGATCTACATGGAGGTGTCAAAGGGGGTGGATGCGCTAGAGGGCAAGGTGTGCAAGCTACTGAAAGTCCTTTTACAGGTTAAAACAATCGCCCAGATGCTGGTATCAAGAGATGGACAGCTTCATGGGACAACTCAGCTTCAAGCGCTGTGAGGTGGATCACAGTGTGTACGTGCGGCACGACAAACAGCTCCATCAGATCGTCACACTCCACGTGGATGACGTGATTTTTTGCTTGACGTATCTGCCGAGCCTACAGCGGCTGAAAGAGCAGCTGAGTAGCAGATTCCATATGTCGGACATGGGGGAGCTAGAGTACTACCTTTGGGTGAGCATCACACGGAACCGGAGGGCGCGCACGCTTGAGCTGGGGCAGGCCAAATACGTGGCCTAGGTATTGAAGCGGTACGGCATGGAGGACTGCAAACCACTTGGCAGTCCTGTCTCCATGACCTGTGAACTAAGTGTGGCAATGGCGCCGCAAACAAAAGAAGAGCGGGAGGATATGGCAGGGGTGCCCTACCAATCGACGATGGGCAGCCTCATGTACGCCATGGTGGTGACTCAACCAAACCTGGCCTATGCGGTGGGCTAAGTGAGCAGGTATGTGGCCGATCCAGGACCACTACATCGGCAGGCGGTCAAATGCATCCTTTGCTACCTGTAGGCAATGCAGCATGCCCGCCTGAGGTTTGACGGCAAGGGGCGAGCAGGCCCTTTGCGTCTAGTCTGCCATACGGATGCAGAATACGCTGGCGATGCGGACAAGCGGAAGTCCACATCCGGCTATGTGTTCTTCCTCGCTGGTGCAGCAGTCTTGTGGTGTAGCAGGAAGCAGGACTGTGTCGCCACCTCCACAGTGGAAGAAGAGTATATCGAGCTTTCCGAGGCGGTCAAGGAGGCGGTGTGGCTCGACACGTTGCTGGGGGAGCTCGGCATGCCGCAGCAGGAGCCTACGGTGGTGCAAGGGGACAACACCGGCTCAATCTTGCTGACCAACAACCCGACACAGAACAGGAGAACGAAGTACATCGACTTGCGTTATCACTACGCATGGGACATGGTTGAAAAGGGGCTGGATGTGCTGCAGCACTACAGCACACACAACATGCTTGCAGATTGCTAGACCAAAGCGCAACCTGTGGACCGGCACCCATTGAGCGTGGCCAGACTTGGGATGACCAGCTATGATGGGTGGGAGGGCGCAGCAGAAGATGAGTGAACGCAAGAAGGAGCAGCGGGCATGGCAGCTGCAAGGGGGAGAATTTTGAAGATTTGACCCTCTTCATGGCCAAGTGCGGCGCCAGGAGGCGTCGATGAGCTGCCAGAGAGAAAACAATCCTCGTCGATGGATATGGAGACTCAAGGATTGCTTGATCCCAAAATGGAGGATTGCCCCTTCAAGTTGACGAGTTGCTGAATCCGGTGGAAGTTGTTTCACCAGAATCAGACTAGTAACGAGGGAGATATGGGCTTCCAAAGTTGGGGTTTGCGTGGCGACTCTGGGAGCTGGCCTCGGTTCGACTGACGGTGAATAATTGACCGGAACGAGTAACAAAATGTCATCTTCGGATTTTACTCTGGAAGGACTGCCGAGGCGTCCGGTGGATGATCCGCCGGATTTCAGCAGTGCAGTTTTGTTACTGAGGGACTTAGCCAGAATATTGGCTTGGAGTCCGAAACCCAGAAGGACAGTTTGGTACTCGGGGACTTGGTCAAAACTCTGACTACAAGTCTGCGAACAGGTTTCAAACCACATTCATCCCCATCACCAAACACGATGATTAACTCATTGAAACAGATTCTAAAGGCGCAAGGGGCACCGCCGCTACACGTAGAGACATCTGCGCCTTCGGAATGGCGTTTTGATGGGTCCTTGACGTGTGAGGGCGCCTCGGCGGGCGACGTGGTGCGCTCAGCCGATTGAGTGGCTGGTTTGGGGTGCTGCGCTTCGGCTGATGTAGCGGGAGCTATGCCAATCCAAATCATGCACGGTTTGTTGCATTGGAGAGCCCATGACTAGATCTACAAATGTTTAGATCATGTCCATGTAAAAAAAACCAATGCAAAATTGCGTTCATCCCTTTGCAAAACGTAACTCTCTCACATTTTTCTTCAACCCTAGAAACATAGTGTGAGGCGACCAGAATGAACACACTTAGACTCAGGACAACCACACAAAGTTACCCGTGAGCACAGCAACAGACCAGTCTGGCCACGTTGGAACTGCACCCCAGTTTCTGAGAGGGAGAGATCTGGTGCCTCCATTGGATGGTATGCAAAAGGGACCACACACATCAGAGAGGAAGAGGTCGATGGGTGAAAGAGCATGCATACCATTGTGTTTGAAAGGCTTCTTCATGGTTTTTCCCTAAGGCACTGCTCAAAAAAGCTCCGGACCGCTTCTTTTGCCTCATCACCTAGATCCATCCCATCAATGTGCGATGACCCACATACCCAAAGTGCATGTGCCACAAGTTCTTGAAGAAAGTGTGTTGGCTCAAATAAATAGTCACGGTGCCTTACGGTTCTGCTTCTTTTTCTTCCAAAGCCGTTGTTTTTGTTACTCCAACATGCCCTTTGTCATCAGAATCTCTGTTGTAATTTTCCTCATCATCACTCTTGGTTAAAGATTTAGCCTTCAAGTCACTTGTCTTGGTTTGCAATACGTGTATTCTAACAATGCGAGAGACCTCTCCAACAATTTCTTTGGCAGAGTAGGCTGTTTTGATGTCCTTTGCAGGGACAATCACTACTTCCTTTTCTCTAAAGAACAGTGTAATGCCATGGTCATTGATCTTAGAGAAGGAGAGCATGTTGGTTGTGAAGGAGGGCAAGTAGAATACCCCCACTAGCTTAAGGTCTAAATCTGCATTGTTGACACCCATACAAACCATGTTGTCACCAACCCCCTCAGCCTTTGGCAACTGTGAATTTCCTGTTGCATGAAGCAAGAGAGACAAAATATCTCTTGTGGGAACTTCACCAAGGAGGAGAGAAAGCCGCTCCCCTCCAATGTCAGCATATCATGCCTGATACAACAAGAATGTCCATTGTTGACGATCACATACGGTCTCCATCTTCAGAAACACGGCTACAAGACCAAGGTCCTTCATCATGTAGGTAGTCCAAAGGACTGCCTTGGCCTCCTTCATGGCCTATATTGAAGGAGACACAATCAGCAGGTTATCCACATAGACCAGGATGGCAGTGAAGCTCTCACTTGTCTATCTGTGAAATAAGAACAGGTCAGTGTCACTCTGCATGTACCTGAAACGTGTCAGTGTGCCAGTGATACCTTGGTTCCAGCATCGGGATGGCTACCTCAGGTTATACAAGGCCTTCCACAAGTGCTAAACCTTATCATCAACCTCAATTCTTGGTGGCTATACCATGTAGAGCTCCTCCTCTAGACTGCCATGGAGGAATGAGTTGTTCACATCTATGAGGTATGGTTCTCGGTTGGGGTTAGAGCAACTAACCCCAAACAGGGTGCAATCGGTGGTCATATGTCCAACGGGTGCAAACATGTTAGTGAAATCCAAACCCACGATCCATGAAAACCCTTTGGCCGTCAAGCTGCCCTTAGCAATCCAGTGTGCCGTCAGGCTTTACCTTCTTGCAAAAGACCCACTTGGCCTATAAAGCCTTTCGCCCAGGTGGGAGGTTGACAAGCTCATTGACACGGTGCTCACGGATGGCTCTTAGCTCATCCTCACAAGCAGCATGCCATAACTCTGCCTCAAAATCTTAGAGTGCCTCCCTCAACATGCCTGTATCAGGGATTGTCGAAAGAGAAATTTGGGTGGCCAAAACACACGCAACTAGACTCAGTCTCACCATGACCGGCTACGCCGGTCATGGTGAGACTGAGCAATCAACCAAGAACTCACGAGAGACCAACTCGTGGATGACAGGGCATATTGGATGCACCTCACTGTATTCTACCCAGACATTAAGGCCAAGGGCCTTTGTACCACGCTCTCCACTCTAAGCAGTGCGAGTTTGGCATCCAGGCGTCGAGTCAAAAGTCCGTCAAGCCCTGGATTTCCATGGTCAAAGATTACCACAAGGCTCGTGGGAGTAGACCGATGTTGAGGTGCTCACCTCATGCTTTGGAGCAGGCTTCTGGGCCACATCCACATCGGAGATATGTGCATGCATTGGAGTTGGTGTGACTGGAGATGCTTTCACTGGCACGGGATCAAGAATAGCACAGGAAACTGACACTAACACGAGATCATGTGTGCCAAAGGAGGCTGACACTTGCACGTGATCAGGTATGCTAAATGCAGCTGATAGTGGCATGGGATCACTTGTGCCAAAGGGGACTGATGCCGACACGAGATCAGGTGTGCCAAAGGGGACTGACACTAGCACGTGATCATGTGTACCAGAGGGGACTGACACTGGCACAGGATCCTGTGTGCCAGAGTGGGCTGACAGTGGCATGGGATCGGGTGTGTTGGGGAGAGCTGATAAGGCTACTAGACCCACAACCAAGATGGTTGGATTGCTAGCAGCCGGAGACTGAACCGACGGACCAATCCGCAACACTAGACTCCCCAATATTCTGGGAAGTGACACAGGTGGGAACATGGTCGGCAGCCAATGACTGAATGTTGGACAAGTCGTGGAAGGTGAGATCCTCGAAGAAGAGAGCATGTCAAGGCTCAACAATGTAATGGAAAGCAAGGTCTTAAAATTGCCAGGCTTGTGAAATTGGGAAGATGTCGAGGAAGGTACACATGCGACCTCATGGTGAGGCCTTGGACCCCTACTGGTCCTTGGTGTTCCAGACGCAGGGGGGGTCCCCAAATTCAAGCAAGACGAAGATCAACACAATGGTTGAACCACATCTCATACAGCGTGACATGGTCTAGAAGTGGACCATGCGACAAGCGATTCTAGACCCACCTCATGTAGGAAAAGCCCTTAAATGCAAAGGAATCTTGAAGGCCGCACTCAAACTGCATGGTGCGAAGTACAACCTCCATGATGCGGTTTGAACTCTTCAACACACCATTTTGTTGTGTTCTAGCAGGGGTATAGAGCTAGTGAGAAATGCCGTGCTCAACAAAGTAGGCATCCATCTCACCTCAGATGTTGCCACCACAATCTAAGTGGAATGCGTGTAAGGTGCAACGAGACTAACGTGCAGTCATCACCAGCCATAGGTGGACCGCCAGGGTTGCATTAGTCTTGTAGTGGAGGCTGTAGACCCACCATATCCATGTGAAGTCATCGACCAGGGTGAGAACATATCAACCTCAACCTAAGAGGAACTTGATTGGAAGATGACTGAGAAGGTCCGAGTGGAACAAATCTAGTAGACACAGTGCCTGTGAAGAGCAGTCAGGGTAAGAGCTCCAATGCATCTTACCTTGGGTGCAATAAGGACTGTGAGACTTGGGCGGCTTCTTGAAGGAAGCCACGTCAAGACCAAGGGCTGGCCTAGTTTGGATGAGCTTGGACATAATGTCCGAGCTCACATGGCAGAGGCGGCCATGCAGCAAGCGCTAGTGCTATGGGGAGAGAACTCAAATGAAAAAGGACAGGCATTGAAGAAATAGAGGGAGGAGAAGCAGAATTTTGAAAGACATATGACACAGGTCAATGACAATGGAGGCACGAAGCACAATGGCACGTGTGTCAAGAGCAGTCACTATGGTAGAGTGCTCAACAATGAGACCCATCCTGGTGCATGCACAACAGAGAGTAGGCTGATCTCAAGAGCAGGCACAAAGACAACACTGGAAACATACAAGGGGCTAAACATACCATCAAACCGCACAACCCCAACTCCCAAAACAAGAAAATACTGATCAGACCCTGTGCAAACAGATCACACGGAAACAACAGGATGGAGCACGACAAAGTTACTACGACAACAAGTCATGTGATGGGTGGCATCATAGTGAATGATCTAAGTTCCACTCTACTCATGACCAATCTTGGATAGTCAACAACATGCCAAAGAAGACACTTCCTCTATTGGATGTGTAGTAGAGGACTCGGGACAATGACAAACAGAATGGATGTGTGACTCATCAAGCTAGTCGGTACTGTCAGGTCCATCCTCATGAGAAGCTTACTGAGCTCCCCCACAAGCATCATCATGGACAACAGGTACAATAAGACAAGACATTTGTACACCACGAGGTTGTGAAAACACACTTGCACCTTCCTGAGTACAAAGCGCCAGAGGCTGATGAAGCTCTCTGATCATACAATCCTGAGGATCCACATCACTGTTGTTTCCTACTAAAACTGATGGCTTCGCTATAATTGTGGTCGTAGCACGACCCGTCTGTGTGTCACCACAGAACATCTGCTGTGTGTGTGCCACGTGGAGGCCGTGCATTATCTCAGGCCAATCAATGGGCTCATCACACTCCATGTAGTGGTGAGCGCTTTCACAATTACAATAGTGGACAGAACGTCCATTGCCACTGCTTACTGGTTGCTGCTCTTGGTGCTGCTGATGTCCCTTGTTGCGTCACTTTTTCCCCTTCTTCCCTTGAATGCCCGCTACAATGCCCTGATTCTGGCCACTCAAGGTACAGCAAGAGGAGGATGAAGAGGTGGAGGTAGGACTGGTGAACTAAGGCATAGGAGGGGTTGTACTCACTATTACAACAAGTGGAATCTGCTTATGGGTGCTAGCAGCCTCATGAGCCGATGTTGCCTGGAGGAAGTAGTAATGGGCCCATAGAAGAAGTTGTAGTGACTCTCACAACTCAAAGAGGGCCACATGATCGAAGATTGTAAAGAGCTTCACGTGGTCCAAATGCGGCCCCATCATGATGGTGTCAGGTGCTCACAGTTGTGTCCCGCCACCAGTCCCAAGGCACGTGTAAAGGCGTATCGCACGCCTCAAGTAGTCAGCTACAAGCTCCATAGGACCCTGGCAGAAGAATTGGTATTCACGCAGTCTGGCCGTCCTCGTGGCATGGGTCTTTGTAGTAATCAGTTTTAGTGCTAGTTCCAAGCCCTAGCACGGGTCTACTCTAGAATGGACAGAATTTGACCAAGGTCTCTGTGAGCAAACCTTGCATCGCTCTCACTCTTGTCTGAACCTAATTAGTGTCTCTGGTCTGGGAACGGCTATGGTAGTAGGGCCTGACGCCCTGAGAAGCGGCCCACAAAGCCCTTGTCGGAACTAGCTAGTGTGCAGGTTGGGGCAGTGTCGTTGTTGATGCAGCGTGCGGGAACCCACTCTCGTTGCTTAGTCTGCCCTCTTAGTCTGTTGCACTAGAGTCTAAGTCTGAGAGCTGTGGTTTGTCACTAAGAAGTGTGCGCGCCAGAGTTAGCGCGAGAAAGCACCTGGAATGAAGCAATGACTGATTAGGAATGAAGAATGAGCAACTAACTGAGAACCCTCTGAGTTCTAGCCTCACCTCAGCTCTATGGCGCTTGTTGCTCAGAAAACCAGCCAACCAAGAAAATCCTAGTATTATCTTGTCCGACAGAATTTCCTAGATGAGCCTTGCCAGATACCAGACAGCCCAAACCCTGGACATTGTCCATTTTACCTAGAAACTGGACCATACTAAAATAGCCACGTTGTGAATGCAGTCGTGCAGTCAGATTGAGCAAGAAAAAAAGCTACAAGGAGTTTTGACTGTCCAAAACTAGGCTTCGACTACACCATTTCAAAGAGCCAACTATGACTACTGATGACGTGACAGCCAACGGTAGCTGCAGATGGAGCTGGTCGTGCGAGGGTAAAGTATCAGAAGCACTAGGAGAAGGAGAACCAGACGCTCGGCTTCACGGTGACACGTCCACTCCATAGAGTAGCACCTCGTCGGCTTCAGCGTCAATTCAGTCAGTCGTCTGCACGAGCATGTTCACCAGTCGAGAGGTCACAATATGATTTAGTGAGGCACTGCAAAGATAAAACGACGGCACTCTCCTATGATCCAAAGGTGTCAGAGTACATGAGCATGCGGAAGTGATGCTCCCCAATCCTCCCCGATCCAACACTCAGTGCAAGAAGGAGAGGAGACGGATCACATGTGGAACAAGATGAGCGACGCGAACCCATGCAGGCAAAAGAGTCACACCACACCATTCAGTGCAGCAATCGAACCATACTCACAGCCTTCTTGAACAAGTTGCGCTTTAGCACCTTGGTGAGTAAGTGAGCCAACTGCTTCACAGTCTCAACCCACACAATAAGAACGCTACCCTCATGTAACAAGGAACGTACGTAGTGATACTCAGCATTCATGTGCTTCGTGCATGCATGGTGAACACCATTGTTGTTGGCAATCGCAGCGGCACTCTTGTTGTCACAATGCAAGGTGATGGACCTTAGGTTGCTGTAACTCACCCAACAAATGACGTAGCCACACACTCTCACATGCACTAGCACCCAAAGCCACATACTCTATCTCTGCTGTACTACATGAAACACACCCTTGCTTCTCACTACACCATGAAACTTCCGTACCCCCAATGAGAAAGATCCAACCTTTGTGGCTCTTCCCATCTGGGATCCATGCACAGTTGCTATCAGTGTAGCCCACGGTTACCACGGACGGCTGCCCACGGAATGTGAGGCCTCGGCGTGGGATGGACACTACATACCGCAACATGCGGAGTGCTATATCAAGGTATAGCTGGTGTGGGGTGTGTTAGAGCTGGGCGAGGACATTCATGGCAAAGGCGATGTTGAGCCATGTTGTGGTGGCAAGAAAAATGATTGACCCGATGACGCCGAGAAACGCCATGATGTCCACTGTTGCACCCGAGGTTCTAGCGTCAATAGCCTTCAGCTAAGCTTGCTCGTCTGGGATCATCAGGGTGGAGGCATTGAAAACAATGGTCAGGAGATTGAGAAACTGGTCATTGAGCATTTGAACGTACGTTGCCTGATGTACCCGCATGATTTCGTGCACGAGATGGCAGTCAATCTCCATGCCAAGTAACACCTACGCCGCCCCGAGATCCTTCATCTTGAAGGTCGCCTTCAACAACTCCTTTACCCGCTGAACAACGACATGGTTGGGAGACACGATGAGGAGATTGTCCATGTAGACAAGGATCGCAGCAAAGGGAGTCCCAAGAGGAGTGATGAAGAGTGCCGGGTCTATGGAGAAATCCTCCTTTCATAAGGGTATGGATGATATCGATGTTCCAGCACAAAGGAGACTGTTTGAGGCCATACAGGGCCTTCCGCTGTCGCCAGACTCGGGCCGTCCCATCCTCAAGGCCAGGGGGCTGGGTCATCTAGAGCTCCTCACCATCAAGAGCACTGTGAAGAAGGCATTACTCACTTCAATCTGGTGGAACTCCCGACCATGCTGTGCGACTACGTTGAAGAGCTCCCGGCTAGTGGTGAAACGGTCAACCGGGGAGAAAACCTGGTCGTAATCAACTCCAGCAACCTGGGAGAAGCCCTTGGCAGTGAGCCGGGCCTTGTACACTGCGTGCTCATCGATAGCAACAAGCTCCTCCCAACATGCAGCCTCAAATTGGTTTGCGTTGGGAGCGGCATGGGCCTCACATAGGCTCTGTGGGTTTGGTGCTAGTGAGGAAGGCCGTGCCGTCAGCACACAGGTAGCGCAAGGTAATACACAAGCCTGAGCCAGAGTGGCGCAGACCACACAGCAATGCTCCTGGGAGATGTGAGTTTAGCCAAGGGTTGAGCCGAGGTGAGTGTCCTGAGCATCGAGGTCAAGGGCCATCAGGCCAAGGACATTGATGCCGGGCTCACCACTCACAACAGTGTTAGGGGAGGAAGGTGTGTCGACGGGTGTGTTGGAGGCTGGCTTGGGAGCCTTGGTGCGAGGACCTGGGGGCGGCACCGGCTTATAGAGCGGTAGAATGCCACCAGGAGTGCGGGTGTAGATCTTGTGTGCCGGGGTGACAGTGACGGAAGAGGGAGCCCGGCGAGGACGAGGTGGCAAGGAGGGGGTATGTGTCAGGTCCAATGTCGGGGAACCGCTAGACACAGGCGGATCCACGGGGTTGGGTGCATCGGAGGTCCGAAGGGGGTCAACCAAGAGGTCAGGCTGGATTGAGGATTCAGTGGAGGACTCAGTCTCGGACGGGTGCATGGCATCGCCGGCAGGGGAACTAGGCAGCAAGGTGGATGGCGAGGGAGGAGCATCCGGGTCACC
>SZWC01018329.1:37798-48092 GCA_023375785.1 Penium margaritaceum
CCCCCCCCCCCCCCGCTTTCTCCCCACTCACTCACTCACTCGTTCACTTGCTCACATTTTTGTAGCGAGCGAGCAAGGAGTGGAGGGGGGGCGACCTGACATCACCCCCTGCTTTTTTTTTATCCCTCCCTCCATCTTGACCTGCACCCATTCTAGGGGGCAATCTAGAACCGGGTGACGAGCAAACCTGGTGTGAGCAAAGAAAAAAAAACCACGAGGAGTTGAGAAAACAAAGGGTGGGGGTTGGGAGAGAGAAGAAGATAGAGCAAGAGAAAAGAAGTGGCGGCTGAAGGCAAACAGAAAACAACGGGGCTGAGGGCAAGGAAAAAAAATGTGCGAGGCCATAGAACATCCCGGCATAACACCAAAACCTACAATAGCGGGAGCCACTGCGGCAACAGCAATTTCCGTAGCACGAGCAGTGGCGGTTGCAGCAACGGTTGTAGTTTTGCCTTCCCAACCAAGAGCAGATTGTGGTGTCGCCGGTGAACTCCACTTCGAGACGTGTCCTGGACCAACATCTCCCTGGGGCTCGTGGATTGGTGCGTGCACTTCACTCCGTAGGATTGACGGCACATTCGAGTCTTTCCATCTCCGAGGGCTGGGTCATCTATCGCTTGGAGCTGCAGCCACACCTGCAGCCGCCACCCCTTCTCAGCTTGGAGCAGTCTTCGCTCTATTAGTGGCAGTAGCATTAGTAGTCGCAGTTAGTCAGACTCTAGTCTCCGGGCGTGTTGTGGTAGTGCAGCTCGTCCCGTCTGGTCACCTTTGCTGACCCGGACGTCGTGACCTCCAGGAGTGATAGTACCTACTGGCCTCATTCTCTCCCGTGGCTTGGTGTTTACCACCGGGAGTAGGTGCCCTCAGTACTTATCCATCGTCCAGCGCACGAGATGAGTGTGCGGACATCTGAGCAGGCACCCTACGCGTTCGCCTGTTACTACTGTGGTGATGGACGTCATGGTTGGCGTCGCTATTGGACGCGCCCTCCCGGGTGGCATCCACCTTGGCTTTAGCCTCGTCCGCGCATGAGTCCTCCAAAGCATGCGGATCTTCCAACATTGGCAGATCCCATAGCTGGACCTCTGGCGACCATATTTGTCGAGATCCACGGCCTCAGGAAGATGGTGCAGCGGCTTTGTGACCTCGTTCTCACCGAGCGTGCTTCTGCTCCTCGTTCGTCGACGACCTTCTTTCTCTCATCTCCTTCATCCTCTCCTCCTTCCTCATCCGATGGTGTCCCTGTAGCTTGACTTGTCGGCCAGTCCCCGACTGCCACCATCCTTTTGATCCTCCACTCTGCTACGACCATGATGCCAGCTCGCGATGACATGTCCTCGTGTAGTCCTTCCAATCGAGTGACCCCGCGACGTCGGCGTCAGCGCTCTGCATGCCGTGCTCGCATCGGTTTTGATACATCCTCCACCTCCTCAGCTTCCGTTGCTGTCCCTGTCGAGGGGGAGTGTGGTCACCCTGCATTGCCTGCTATGACCGCAGCGACAGGATCCGTACTCGCGCCGTGCCATGGTGCTCGAGCATCAGCTCAAGCAGATTCGGATGACACGGTGACAGCACACGACATGGAGTCTGATCCCGACATGGCCTTCATGGTGGAGACTTGCATGTCATCGAGCTCGACTTCCACATCCGCGTTGGATCCAGATCTTCTGCAGCAACAGGTTACATCAGGAGGAGCACAGACACGGCATCCTTGGGCGGTGCCACTCGCGGCTCCTACCGGTGGAGACCCAGCGGCGGCACATGAGTCCCGTACGGATCGGAATGCGTCTACCAGACTTTTGGTAGAGTGTGTGCAGCAGGCTCACACCAGTCCGGCGGAGGTTGTAGGGCTTGAGACATGTATGCCATCGAGGTTGACCTCTACGTTGGGGCAGGGGCCGAACGTTCTGCAATAGCATGATGCATCAAGAGGAGTGCATGTGCCGTGTGCCTGGGTGGTTCCATTCACGACTCTGACCGGTAGCGGTCCAACAGTGGCACAGGAGTATCGTGCGCATCGGGATGCCTCATACAGATTTCCGGTCGCGTTAGCACACGAGGCTCACACTAGCCCGGCAGCGGTCGCAGTACATGAGCAGAATCGCCCAGCTAGTCTTTTGGATGTTGAGGCATTCTTGAGAGCAGTAGTTGTGAGAGATGTCACTGGGACATGTGTTGCAGCAGACACAGCAGGCTCCACCATGTCATCTACGCTACCTGAGTACCAGCTTCAGCGTGAGGAGTCGCCTATGTTCCCAGAGTCTATGTCCCGTGCACACGAAGGAGCAGCGACACACATGACAGACTCAGATGGTGGTCTTCACTCCATTATCGAGCAGGTGGCAGCAACGAGCCTTCCCGGCGAGACAGTGCGTGAGCGCCAGTTGCGCTTGTTGGTCGCCTTGACGGGCATTGTCGAGCCGGAGTCCTGCACACCTGTGTCCACTACGGTGGCAGTCGAGGATAGTGGAGCAGATTTGTACATGCAGATGGAGTCACCTTGTCAGCAGGAGCTGAGTTCTTCCCCCTCGGTTTCACCTATTGGTGACCCTACCGATCACATCGACACCAAGAGTGGCAGTACCTGCATGGACGACATTTCCACATGCTTTACGGACTTTGACGACTCCTTCTCCTTCTCTCTCAGCATGCGACCGCTCACTCCTCATATGCCAGACACAAACTGTGGTGTGGATGAGACACCTACAGCTGCATCCGATGGTCCAACGTCTCAGCTCATTGCAAGTTTGGTTGATCCCCAGGAGGATGCAGTAACACCGACTCCATCGTCTTCAACACCAGAGATGCAGATAGAGCTGTACTCGCGAGTTTTGTAATCGGCATGTGTAGCACCCAGTGAGGCAGAGCTAATGCTATGTGAGGCAGACGTGGGCCACCTCCACATGTCTCAAGCAGATTACGCAGACCTGGAGGAGCGTGTAGTGATGTTGCAGCATGAGATGATGGCAGCACGTGAGTGATTCTCAGAGGAGGGGAGCATCAGTACTATTGGCACGAGCCTTCCGCCACCAGCATCTGGCACACCCATACTCAGGAAGGATCTTGTAGCAACTTTGAGTGTGACATTCGACGGAGACACTACCATAGGAAAGCTGAGTGTGCCTTCAGTTTCCTCCATTGTCACTCCTTTTCACTCCGTCATCGCTCCTCCTTGTACGGCTGCCAACACGCACCTTCATCCACCCGACTCAACTGCTCCATCGTCATCTTCATCCACGAGTGGCGATCCGGTTCATCGTACAGCTCTCCTCCTCCGGCGGTCCACCCATGTGCCTCGCGGTGCTCTATCCCGCCTCGGAGGCCAGCTCCGCCACTTCATCCACGCTTGCGTGCTGCTTGCTCATTCCCTTTCCTCCGTCGTACACAGATGCATCGTGGTAGAGCAGAGAGAGGAGAGACTGTGAGTTGGGACCCTTGGCAGTAACTTGAGGGCTGGCACACTCGAGGTGATGCAGATTGACGTGAGGAGTCGTAGCCGGAGACACCACTTCGTCTTTGAGCATCGGAGCCGACTCGCACGTGACAGGGGGAGCTATCTCTGCATGATGGACACACGACATAACTCATCGCCTAGGATCTATTCAGCTACGACATCAGCATCTCCATCAAGGACATCGCTGCCAGGTTCATCTTCCCAGGGGGAGTGTTGTGTGGACCTCGACCTCACGCGATGTCATGGGAGATGCGTGGTGAGGTCCATGCGTTGCTGTGCGCATCTATATCATCCGGCGTGTGGCTCATGCTACGATCCTGCACAGCTGCATGTGGATGGTAGCACACTGTTGGTCGACACCCAGACACTTGGTAGGTTGTACCAGTGTCACAAGGAGACCATGTGATCGTATGTCTTGGTGTGTGGCTATACTGCGTGTGGCATGTGCATGCAAGCTGGGTCGCTCTTAGTGGTCGAGACCCGGACATGTGGTGAGTTGCACCCGTTCTATGCGAAGATCCTCCCATAATCCTGTGTTTGGATGATGATGCTATTGTGTTGGATTGCTCATAGCGGTCGAGACCCGGGCACTGGTACTGCCACTGTCATGAGGAGACCATCTTGTTGTCTGACATGTGTATGATGTTTATTACACTGGTTTATGAGCGTGTGCATCACTCCTCTCATGGTCGGGACCCGGATACTTGGTGAGATGTGCTAGTGTCGAGGGAGACCTTCGATGGGTAGCAGATCAGTGTGTGTGTAGCTTACTAGTGCACATTGTGGTTTGGCATACGTTGTTGTTCCGTGCCTTCGTTCATTTGTTCTGGCGTGGACGGTTATGTCTGCCAAGGGGAGTGTTGGTTTGTGTGGCTTCCACCCATCAAGACTGACACCGATGCATTATCCATATACCCACGTTGGTCGTATCTGATAGAGGAGGGCGTGACGACATGATGAACCTCCGGAGTGTCCCGAGACTTCTCCAGCACCTACTACTGTGCCTGCAAGACGCGGTCGATGCGTTCCGGTAGCCCTGTTGGCTTCTCCGGAGTTAGGAGATTTTTCTCGGTGGGTTGAGACCCGCACACCCGGTGGATTGTACCGATGCGACGAGGAGACCCGGTGGCTGTACTAGCGCTTCCGATGTTCGGAAAGCTGTTTTGGATGTCTGGACGCTGATTTTGAGATTTTCTAGCACTGTTCGTATTTTCTCGGCGGTCGAGACCCGGGCACTAGGAGAGCTCTTCCAGTGCCTCGAGGAGACCACCGTTATTGTTGTAGTGGTGGACGCAGTGTGTTCTCCCTACTGACTCGTTTGGGTTCAGCGAGGGTGACGGGGCCCGATGCGACTTGCTCCCGGCGCCCCTGCTTAAGCCCACTATGGGCTCATTTTTGTTCTCTCCTTGTTCTTTTACATTCAGCGTTCCAGACTTAGCCAAATTCTTGCCGTCTTGCATCGCACTCACACACAGAGCTCATGTTCGTTTTTGCATGGGCTTGAACGCCCTTAAATCATTTCTGATTGCTGCTACAAATGACACGGCGGCAGTGGATGCCCTTGTTGGTGCAGACAACATGATGATTTTCGCCCCTGCAGCAGCCGGCACTATCACAGCAGGAGTAGACGCTCCCTTACTTGTAGCATTAGCCATTATAGGTACACATGCAGAGGGGGCACTCGGAGAGGCAGGACACGTCGAGGTTGTCAACACGTCTGCTATGGTCGATGCCACTGCCACAATTGTCTATGGAGGTGCAGCTGGCGTGGAGGACACAGCTCGAGCACTTGCTAATGCACGAGCAGCCAAGCCGGCCCCCGTGGTCCACTGTCTACACTCTACGCTTTGCGACCAGGGGGATGCAGTTGCATGTGCGTATAGGCACATGCAAGACCTCACACTTGAGTTACATGCAGCGAGCACACCTTTCAGCACCTCAGTCAGCGCAAATCGTCTGGAAGCGCCAGTAGATGTCGAGAATGTGTACACACGCCTTGAGGTTGCTGAGTGGAAGTTCCACGCTGTAGTGTGGAGACGGTTGGACTTACATCAACAGTTGGAGGAGGCGATATCAGTGGATGCTTCAGCAGTGATGGCCCGTGCAGGAGCAGCCATAACCGTGACCCACACTGTTGACAGCAGAGTGGCGGTTGTGTCTACGGCATAAGATGAGCCTACGGCACTCACCCCTACATACGCTTCTACCGTGGAGGATGCAAAGTGAGCTGCGGACCTCCGGCTCATGGCTACCGTGGAGGATGCATCGCTCACACCATGACGGTTCCAGCCGACGACACACCTACACACATGTGAGCTACAGTTCCCATAGCCGATCGCCTGCACTCCGCGGTCGACGAGGACGAGGTAGTTGTGGCTCAAGCGGAGGCGCATGTGCAAGGTCTCATGGTCGAGCTCCGAGAGGCCATCAGCCGTTCTTACACCATGGATGTTCCAGCACAACAGGCTACCGAGGAGTGCGTGGAGGATGTACACGCGCATCTTGAGGCAGCTAAGATGTCTCTACAGGATGCACCTCGGGGACGGGCGGACGTTTAGCGGCAAGTGAACGATTGGTTGTGCACCAAGGGTTGGGAGGAGCCCCGAGACATTGTACGGGCTCCCGATGACGGAGAGGATGCAGTATAGGTAGGTTCACCGGCGGATGCCGACGGTGATCCCCTTCTCAGTCTAGGTGCTTAGCAAGATTGGGATTGTTCATGTCTATCCACTCGAAGCCCGAGTGGATAGACGTGAACAATGCCTTCCTTCATGGTCCACTTGATGAAGAGATCTACATGGTTCAACCTCCCGAACTCTCATATTGTACCAACAAAGTGGAGCGTCCGCGCAAGGCGTTGTACGGTCTAAAGTAGTTGCCGCACTGCTGAAACCAGGAAATCACATCTACACTTGACAAATGTGGCTTTCGTAGAAGCACTTTCCAACCTGCTCTCTTTTTAGCTCCACCTTCATCCACTTTCGGTGCCATCCTTGTGTATGTGGAGGATCTGCTCATCACATCTCCGAGTCAAGTTGCCGTTCAAGGAGCCAAAACCCTCCTCCAGTAAGCTTACAAGCTAAAATATGTTGGTCCAGCCCGAGTCTTTTTTGGCATGGAATTGCAGCGGTGCAAAACGAACATCGCACGAGGCTATGTACATTCGCAGCTTGCAGGAGAGTTTTGCCCCACTGCCCATAGGAGCTCGGGAAGAGCTTGGTTTAGGATACCAAGGTCATATCCTCATTTGCTTTAGTTGTGGAGAAGTTTTGTGGTCGTAGCTAGTCAAGTGCTGATCTTTAGGGGGCCACCCGACCAAGCTGCCCAATCATCATGATTGCATAGGCTGCTGCAGTCAACTATAGTGGGTACGACTCTTCGCATTCAATGATTCTTCAACCGTGAATGAATCACAATGCTTCATGAGGGGGCACTAAGGCAAGAGAATACATTGTTGTGGTCACGAAGAACATCCCCAAGCACTCCACCTTTCTTTAAGTCAGATTGGTCAGTGCAGGAACCTGAAAATGCATTTCATGCTTCACATCTGTGCCAAGTGCTCCAGAGGCATTGAATATTTGTTTGGGCCAAATAGCCCAGATACCCATAAAAACGCAAAGTGTGGCTCTGATCCGCCCGGTAGCCGCAAAAACAAACTCAAAAGCCCAGTCGAAAATCATGCTCGCTCGCGGCATGCGTGGACGGGCGAGCATGAAAACATTTTGCATGTAGACATTGCTCCCATGCGAGAATCGCGAGGGAGCGATGACCACTTTGTTTTTTTTTTTTTNACTCAAAAGCCCAGTCGAAAATCATGCTCGCTCGCGGCATGCGTGGACGGGCGAGCATGAAAACATTTTGCATGTAGACATTGCTCCCATGCGAGAATCGCGAGGGAGCGATGACCACTTTGTTTTTTTTTTTTGTCACGCAAACCCCCCAGTTCGATTTACGGTTTTATGTTTGGCGCGGGCTCCGCCCGCGCCAAACATAAAACCCTAAATCGAACTAGGGGTTTTACGTGACAAAAAAAAACAAAGCGGCCATCGCTCCCTCACGATTGAGCGAAAACGCCCTTCTTTCATTTTGCATAATTTATTGTAAACGGCAAAAATGCCGATTCCCCCCTGTTTTGTTACCCATGACCCTCATTTACCCCTCCGTCGGAACAATAAGCCCCATATACCCCTTCGTCGAAACAATAAACCCCATTCGCCCGTGTCCGGCAAAAATAAGCCCCATCCGCCACCCAGTTTTCACCATGCTCAAGCAGCGACGCATGTTGCTAGTTAAGCATGGCGAAAGCCGGCATGCCTGGAAGAATGCAGCCCTCCATCGCTGCCGCCGCGATGGAGAGCTGCGATAGTTTCGAGGGGTGGGGTTGGGGGGGGGAGATTGCCGGCCGACGTCCGTCGGTCGGCACTTCGTCAAACCCCCCCCCCTTTCAACCCACCTGCCCGCCGATCGAGGCCCTCGCAATTGAGGGTCGCGATGGTACGGGCGGCCGGTGGGCTGCCGGGGAGGGGGGCGTGAGTTTGGTGGGGGGTGGGGGGAGGGGGGGGGTTGGACTTCGCCGGGGATTCCGCCTGACGGGCGTCCAGAGGAATTCCCCCTCCATGAATGGGGAGTCGAAAATCCATGTTTGTTTTATGGGTGAAATAACTCAGATACCCATAAAACGCAAAGTGTGACTCTCATCCGCCCGTCGTTCGGAAGAAAAGTAACGATCCGCCCGTGGTTCGGAAGAAAAGCAACCATCTGTCCACCTTGCATTACAAAAGCAACCATCCACCCAGCCTCCGCAACAAAATCAACCTGCCGCCCACCCCTTTTTTCATGCTGGATCACAGCATGTGTTTTGGACCTGACATGGAAAAAATTGCAATGGTGCATTCATCTGAGACATGGTGAATGACAAAAATCATCTCATGCATCAATGCTACATGGTATGTGGCGAGAACATGACATTATCTTAGCGTTTCTGGGTTCCTCATGTATTTTCTATGTAACGTTGGCGAATGAGTACTATTTTTTACCTTGTGGGCGGCTGGTTGCTTTCTCGCTCGGCGTTGATACCTGCGTTCTTTCCGACGGTCCGTTGATACCTGGGTTATTTTTTGCACGACGATGGGCGAATGAGCTATATAGTTCCGAAAAGTGGGCATATGGTGACCGAACCCTTGTTTTATTTTACATTTTTCTGAACTTTATACCCGCGTTTGATGTACAAACCATTGAAAAACCCACCCCCTAATTACACCCGGGGTTTTAGGGTTTGTTTTTGCTCGGGCACCTACTGGGCCCCGCGGCAGCGGGGCCCAGCAGGTCCCCCTTTAACTCATGGGGAGTCTCGGACCCCCCAAGCAAACTTCTTACAAACCACTGACGAGAAATCACAAACCCTTTTATTAACGAGTTTGTGATGATTGGGTCAAAAAATGTGACGTCAGCATGTCGACGCCGCATCCATGCGACGTCGACATGCTCGATTTTGACAAACGAGAGGGGTACATTGTTCATTTTTTACGCCTGCAAACTCGCGTCCATGTCGAAGGGGCGGATGAGGCTTATTGTTCCGACGTGGGGGCAGATGGGGCTTATTGTTCCGACTCGGAACAATAAGGCTTGTTTTCCCGAACAATGGGTATATGGTTGTTCCGCCCTATTGTAAAAGCAAACCTATTATTTTAACTCACAAACCACATTCAAACCATACCCCGAATTACATTCGAGGTCTTAGGGTTTTATTTTTGCGCGAGCTATTGCTGGGCCCCGCGACAGCGGGGCCCAGCAGGAGCGCTTTCAACACATGGGGAGTCTCGAACTTCCCTCAAACTCTAAACAAACCTCCCCTAGCTAGTATCACACACCCTTCAACGAAGGGGTTTGTGATACTAACGGAGGGCGCCACATACCATGCATCGTCACCACATGGCATGTGGGCTCGCCATGCATTTTTGTCTGTTATCTTTGTTCCTCGCGTGGCGGTAGCAGCGGCTGACGGGTAGTTCAGTTATCTTTCGCCAGCTGATGGGAATCTCGTACAGTAACCCTATTTGTTTTCCTACTGAAGGTGTTATGATTTGGACAAGTAACATTGTGAACATCAAGCAAACACAAATGGTCCCAATGAACATCTGGAATATCTGGTTTAGTTATCGCAATATCTGAGCCGAGTGTCAGCATGGTAGTCACGTCTTCCAACGCACATCTTCAAGTGAGTCGTAGGAAGTGTTCGTGAGCACTGGCAGAGACCAGGCATGGGCACTCCCTCAGCAGTGTTGGCATGAGACTTGGTTCCACTCTGCCCTGCAGCTTGGTGGGGTCAGCAGTGCTGATCTCAGCTGCCGTGGCTGATAGCCATACAGTCCATTGGCGACAAACATGGGCGAGAGGAGCTACGAGAGGGTGAGAGTGTGAGTGGATGCAGGATTATGGGAGTGGGATAGGGGAAGTGTGGTACTCGGTGAGTGAATTCGAGAAGAGGTAGGAAGAGGGGGGAAGAGAGAAGAATAGAGTGGGATCACCTCTTGATTCTGGTTACGAATATGAAACAACTCCTAATTATAGTGTGCTTGTAAAAATCCACTAGATGGCGATGTGGAGATAGCACTGGAGCACCGACAATGCTGATATGCCAGCATGTGCGTATGTGCGTACGTAGACCCATTTCTTCCGCCTAAGCATCTACGAATAACAAAGCAAACTCACAACAACACGACAACACGGCTGGGAGCGCGCAAGCAGGCACTAGGCCTTGGGCTTGAGCTCGATCACCTGCTCCCACGTGAAGTCCTTGTCGTCGCGACCGAAGTGGCCGTACGCTGCCGTCTTCTGAAA
>SZWC01018331.1:39052-52129 GCA_023375785.1 Penium margaritaceum
CAAGCTCGCGCTTCATCTAATGTTACAAGCTCGCGCTTCATCTAATGTTACAAGCTCGCGCTTCATCTAATGTTACAAGCTCGCGCGCCCTCCAACGGCCAACCAACAGCGTTACCAAGTCTCACTGGTTCGACTCGCCAACAGACGCGACTCAGTCCTCGCATCACGCCAACGGAAGGCCCGCGCCCTAGCGGAGCACCACCAACGGGCAGTCACAGGCCCAAGGCCTAAGACTCAAGTACCCACGAACAAGGATGGCATCGGCATCGCTCCGCGATGCCGATGCCACAGCAGCAGGAACACTAGCTGCAGACCGCCTATGGCGGTACCGCTCCTATCGACCACCGTAAAGTGTGGTCCTAGTTGTGTAGGCAGTGGAGTACTTTAGAATGTCTCTGTATGTGCTCTCTTTTATCTAATTAGATTCACATTCTCAAGTCCTGTGTTCTCACACGTCTCGTTACTGCTCTTAAGTCTAACTTGTGCCAACTCGGCCGCACTTGCTCTCACAACACTCGGCCTTGTCCATTCAGCAGCTTGTGGCCCTGCCACTTTGCACTGCGCCCAGCCTCCATGAACTTTCTTGTAGCAGCACAACGCTCGTGCCCTGTGACGGCTTACCGCACAGGCACCGCTTCCACCAGGCCTTCAGAATCAAGGATCCGCTTGTGCGTTCCGCACCACGCCCACCGTCGCTCCGTCTCTTTGCTCAGTCGCTCCCAAAACAGCAGCTCGGCACTTTGTGGCCTGTCTCCCGAAGCGTCCTCCGTGTTGCTCAACTTGCCACCGGTCCAATCCAACCTCAATTGTGATATCTACACCTCCGCTCACATCCACCCATCATCAGCGAAATTTTGTCTTTAATTTCTGCAGAATAGCGGAAGTGACAGACCACACGTTATGATCAGCTGACGGTTGTTGACAGAGTGTATTGGGGGGGGGGGGGGGGTACTTGCATGTGTGAGTCATTTGTGTATTCAAATAGCAAATGAGTAAAACTTTCACTTTTCATTCATGCAGAACATTGATGTTCCTTCAGGGGTGCGTGCGCAGCCAGTTCTGTGATTTATAAACTTCTCCCTACTGTGGCATTGGCTGTGTCGTTGACGACTTCATTAGTGTGTGAATGCCACTCCCTCCCTCCCTGTTTGGGCTTACCTGCTGGTGATGGTTAAAATGCAAAAGTGCCTGTAGCCTGTCCTTGTAACCAAGATGAACCTACAAGTTGTGGGTTGCATGGGTGAGAGTCACTCCACTTAAAGCGAGGCTGTCACTGTACACTTCTCCTCTGAATGCAGTGCCCATACTGAAGAGCATTCGAGACGCGTTGCAGATTAGGTGGCCCTTTCAGACTTTCGATGGGTGGGATGGCGTGGGAGAGTGCAATTCCACATACACACTGAAGTGCAACACCCAAGGATATGTCATTTCCCTGTGAGTGCTCAACCATGTGTCGACGACGTAGTCTTTGTATGCAGTGCATCACATTCGTGCGCGGATGAGAGTTTCCACCGCCGTTGCTGTGGGTCATTGACGGGTTTCATGAACCCATTGTCGTCAGTGCAAGCTCATGGGCTCCATAGCTCACCAGCATCTACCATCTCCTGACCGCTGCTCCTGTCCACTGCTGCCAGCTGTTGTCTGTTTCTCACTGCTCCAATTGGCTGCTGCTGCCCGCTGCCACCTGGCCATTCAATGCGCACTGCTTTTCTTTCACTCATGGTGCAAAGAACTACGAGCAGATTTCTTTCTGTTGCACATGAAAACCGCTCGAGATGCAGATTCTTGGGGTCCCGTGGCCTGACTGGCAACATTCCAAGTATCATTGGTTCCCTAACAAATCTTAAGGAACTGTGAGTACTTGTGGCATAAGGAGAATGATAATGGTCTCTCTGTCTCTACAGTCACTGTGTGGCTAACCGTGCCGAGTGCCACTTGCACAGTGCTTGTGATCTGCACGTTGCGTTCCGGGTTCCATTGTCTTTTCACCCTGTGGTGTGGCAGCCATACGCCATGTACAATGTCCCCCCTCTGTGGTCCGCACAGGTCTCAAGCACTTGAATATCTGCTGGCTCATGTGACACATATAGGCGGTCTGCAGTACAAGTAGAATGTCCTGTCCGGTGTCAAACTGATGGAAATTCTGAGCTGTGGCATGTCGTGGGGAGTGCGCATGATGCACTGTCTCCACAACTGCAGGAAAGGTGTGTGGCAGTGAGGCCTGGAGGTGTTTGGTGCGTCAGCAGCACTGCAGCAATGTGCTTGTCTGCATCCTCAGGGCCTGTTTCTTACTACAGGAGAACTGGAACCTAGTAGAAGAAGATTCGTATCGCTTGTGAGATGGCCGGTTTGGTCCAAGCTACGTGCTGTGGTGACAACCTGTAAGCTGCCACTTGCATCTCAAGCGACACCTGAACCATGCTTTGTGCACTTTGTTTCTTTCTCTCGTGCTACAAGACACTGCTTGTATATGTTTTTTTCTTTCTGTCCCTAATAAACACCGTTTGAGCTGCAGATGGTTGACCACCAATGAACTGACTGGCAGCATTCCAGAATCCATCGGTGCCCTAAGAAATCTGCAGCAACTGTGAGTGAAAGTGCTGGCAGGAAAAGGAGGAAGTTTTTGTGACTGAAAGAAAACTAGTTACTAGTGATTGGACAAGGATAAGGATGTTGTTCTCTGTAGAGAACAAGTTATGGTTAATCAGCTCAATTTCACGCACTTGTAGATATCAATGAGTGAATTATTGTTTGCAGGCATTTTTCACCAAATCCACATCAATGCACTTTAGCACAGTCCATGTGAACATTCCTTGTCTAGAATGAAAAGTATGATGGGCTCTATGTGATATATAGTAGTTTCTGTGAACCATCCATGTTCACTAGTTTGTTCACATCCCAATACACTTGTTGATACACAGTTTCACGGGTGAGTCAATTGGTCATACATGTAGAGAAGAGCTGTAGAAGAAGAAACCCAACAGCTGAATATGCCATGTCTGACTCAGACCTTCCTCTCGGTGCTGTGCTGAACCTTCCACCTCAAAAGCACAAAAGCTCAAAAGCTCAGTAGACAGCACCTTCGTGCTGTCTACTGCTGCTGATGTTTTCTCTTCCACCCATTGAATAAGTCCTTGAAAGCCTACATCTTCCATTTGTACTGCACTGCTGCCGTGGCTGACAGCAGACCGCCCCAGACAATGAAGCTTTGCTCACTTGTAGCCAGTTGATTCCAGTGTTTGGAGTGTTGCAGGGCTCAAGGCTGACCAGACAATGCAGCTTTGCTTTGTCACTTAGTGCCCCACTGTCCCCTGATTCCGTTTCTGATGTCAGCTATATGCCCAGATGGCACCAACGTGACCTAGAGCAATTGTCTTTGAGGTCCAAGTAGAAAGTGTAGACTGGTGCCGAATAGTCATAGATTCTGAGCGGTAACTTGTTGTCGGTAAACTGCACGATAACCTGGTGGCCATAGACGCAACACGTTTTTCTGGCACTGCAAAGTCTGATCTGATAGAATCTGTACTGTTGCTGTGCATCAGCACTGTAGTTTTTAAGGCGTGGTTCTGTTTATGGGAGACAAGGAGCTGGTTTGCACCAGGTTGCACAAGGTTTGCACCACCAGGCAGATGGTGCGACCAGTGCTAGCTTGTCGCATCCATGTTTCGGTCACCATCTGAGAGCTGTCAATTGAATCGGTAGAGACACCCTAACCCATGCAGTGCCAACTGCGTTTCTTTCACTCATCCTACACAAAATCACTCGTGACATTGTCGTGTTTCTTATGCACATCGTTTGAGCTGCAGAAGCTTGTACAACAATAAGCTGACTGGCAGCATTCCAGCATCCTTTAGTGCTCTCGTTCATCTGCAGTACCTGTGAGTGGAATTACTGGAAAGAGGAACGCACCCGGGTTGAAACCAGGTTGAACATTGTCATTGGGGGTGACATTCAATGTTTATCATCGCTAAACTCTGCAGAACTCCAAAAGTTCCTCCTGTTGTCAGACAGTACTGCTACTCCCGTTCTTAGACAGTGCTGCTACTCCTGCATATGAGAGACATCCAGTCTTTCCGATGGTGAAAGGAAGAAGGATCTCCAAACTGACTTTGTTTGCAAGGCATTTACCTTCCAGCCTTCGTCTGCAAGCTAGCTACTCTTGTCCATGCTTCTTGCCGCTGTGCGCCGTAGCACACTACATGCTGGGGAGTGCCATTCCCCCGTGGCGCAAATCACTCTCTCCCTGTTTGTGACTGGCGGAATGGTGTGCTCATTTCAATGGAAACACTGTTTGAGATGCAGAGCTCTGAACTACAATGAACTGGGAGGTCGAATTCCAAAATCTGTTGGTGCCTTAACTGATCTGCAGAGACTGTGAGTGGAAGTGCTGGCAGGATGACAAGACTGAAGGGTTCCGGGAGTTTGCCAAGGTTTGTTTCTGACCAGTGTCGGCACAACAACAAGAAAGCTACACCTTCTGTACAACAGCCGCAGAAACTGATTCGTACCTTCTTTTTGTGCTTCAGTGCAAAACCTCCCCCTTCCTTCCCACCCACTGAACAAGTGGGTGGGAAGAAGGAAATGGAACTTGTTTGCCAGCCGTTCGCCTGCGTGGCTGGCAATGGGCCCACCTCTATGCCAGTGGCCACTTGGTGTCAGTGCTTGAGGGGTCTACGGACTTATGGTCTGCCAGATGACATGGCCGAATGCTATAACTCATTGTGCCAGTGTCCACCTGTCACCAATCACAATGTCACATGTATCTCCAGCTGAACATGTTTTGAATCGGATGAATTGTGTGCAAAGTCGGAGCAGAGGAATATCAAGTGGAACCATATTCTCAACCGTCACATGTTGCCGACAAGTTGAGTGAAGCATTTGTGGCGATAGGTAGCGGGCACATGTGCATGTGCACGTTTGCTTGCGGGATGTATGTTAAGTGGGATCCGATGGTACTTGCTGAATCAGAACTGGAACAATATGCTCTTCCTCCCTCTTGGGTGTTCTTTGATGGCATTATCGACACTCGTGGGCCTCGGGAAGGCTGGGCGGTGGCCATACTTTGTGACCCCCAAGGCGTCGTTGTGCGCTGCGCATGGCTGCACATTGCGAGCCCGACCACCAACAATGAGGCGGAGTATACAGCGGTGCGCTTGGGGATCGGCCTTGCGAAAGAGGCGGGTTTGCAACATGTGCTCTTCGTGGGAGATTCTCAGCTGGTGGTCAACCAGCTCCGTGGCCGCTACAACATCAAACTGGACCACGTGCGTCTGCGTCGTGATGCGGCTTTGGAGGCCACGCGGGGCATCCAGCGGGCCTCATTCCATTGGGTCCCTCGCGAGAAGAAGGCCATCGCGGACCGACTGTCCAAAATGGGGTTGGCTATGTCAGCACCCCGGCAAGTTGTGGTGGAGGGGGTCCCTGAGGAGGTGCGCAGTTTGGGAGGGTCGGCCTTGCCTTGCTGGATGCTGCCGACCTGGTGCGAGGGGGTTTGGAGGATCTCATAGAGGTTGGGGGAGCGGTCCGGCCAATCCATGACCTCCTCATCTGCCTCGGAGTGTCTCGCGGATATGAGCTGGGAGTGGCTTGGTGGGTTGGTAGCCGGCCAAGCAGGTGTGAACCACTCTTCTCTCTTCTCGGCACCTGAGGTTAAGCGACGCGTGTACGAGGAGTCGCGCCGGAGGGTTGCGGCTATCTTTGAGCGCTGCATGTCCTGGATGGTGGGCCCGTCCCTTGACGCTAATGCCCTGCGCATACGTTGGTTTCTCCTCCACCTCCAGATCCTGCTATGTCAAACAATGACGTTGGAAGAGCAAGATTTTGCGCTCTGCTCGGGGCGTTGGGAGGGGCGCCGTCGTCCCAAACATGAGATTTTATTGGAGCATAGTCGGAGATTTGTGCAGGGTGACTGGGCGGGTCTTGTGGAGGAGGCGGTGGAGTGCACGAGGGCCGCATTTCGCCCTGCCCCTCCCAAGCGGCTTACAACTCGCCTGTCGTCGGCGCAACGACTTGTAGCGGCAGAGGGGCAGTGGCGGCGTGCAGTTCGCATGGTGCACTATGGTGCTCCAGACCGAGGGGTGGAGATGCTCTCGGCGCGCCATCCGGCGGCAGGTACAGAGAGCACTTGTCGGGCTCTTCAAGAGCGTCATCCTCAGTCGGCGTCCCCGTTGGCCCCTTTGATTGCCCCCTTTGTGCCTACGGAGGGCCTTCTCCTCGACGCGGTCACGGAGGATCTGGTTGTGGAGGCCTTGCGGGAGGCACCGCGAGGCTCTGGGGCCGGTCCAGGGGGTCTGACTTGCGACATGCTCCGTTACCTCGTCCTTGACACTCCGGGTGGGCAGGAGTCTTTGACGGTTGTGGTTCGTGTCATCCCTGTTGGGGCGCTGCCGCGAGAGGCTGCCATGTTCTTGAGGCACAGTCGCCTAGTTCCCTTGCTCAAGGGGACACTGAGGAGGAGGGGGTTCGACCCATTCCGTGGGTGAGGCATTGTTCCGGCCCGCTGGTCGGGTCTTGCTACTGCGGGATAAGGAGAAAATCAAGAAGGCGTTGCAACCTTTGCAGCTCGAGGTGGGTGTGTCAGAAGGGAAGACACTGCTGGTGCGGGGGGTGGGGGCCATCTTGGATGCGCATCCCTTGTTTTGGCTTCTCGCTTCGACATTCGCAACACCTTCAACGAGATTGAGCGCAACCGCGTGTTTGCGGCCTATGATTAACCTTCGGGCGAAACGAAAGAAAACGGTTCATTTTGTTCGGCAAAATATACAAGCAGAAGAAACTTTCTTTTGCCGAAAGGAAACTGAGCCTTATAATCTAGAAATTTAAAACCTCTGCCGGGCTGCGGGGAAGGGGTGGGGGATAGGAAAGGGGTGGGGGGGGTTGGAAGGTGTTCATAGCTCCTGTAGAGGCTCATGTGGAGCAGAGAAAAGACGTGTGTTAACACACATTGTGGCTCGCTATTGACACAAAACGATCTTACTCACAGTGTGTAACTTCAACTATTATAACATTTCTACGACAGTATGGAATGAAGAGTCACAGCTGTCCGGCACTGACTTAGAAGTTGCAGAGGTATGCTGATGAGCAAATTTTTCAAAGGAATTTTTCCCCAAAACTTTGGGAAGCATTTGAAGTCAAATGCCAAACCCAAATGACTTCCAAACCCAACTTAAAGTTGGGTTTGGAAGTCAACCCAACTTTAAGTTTGCTGCAAAAAGTATTTTTAGCTATGTTGCCCTCTCCCTGTCGAGGTCGAGGTCGAGGTCGGGAGGTCGACCTCGACCTCCCTAGGAGGAAGGTCGAGGTCGAAGGTCAACCAAGACCTAAAAGACCTCAGATAGCCCTGGAACTCTGCATCTCCATGTTTCGGCTCATCTTCTCTTCTTGTCCACTGTGAAAAACTCCTTCCAAGACTCAATGCCTTGGTGTAGGCACATTCCTACCAATAATCTGAGAAAGAGGTCCTGGAGTCGGAAGGCCCACCTGCTTTAATCCCCCCTAGCGGCTAAGTTTCGCGACAGGGGGAGGTCGGCAAGGTCGACCCCAGGTCGAGGTCGACCAGGTCGACCTCGACCTTCCCAGGAAGGTCGAAGGTCGAAGGCAACATAGATTTTTAGCCCCCCCATTTTTTTCTTTCGCTATTTAATTCGCCCGAAAGAAAGTTTCTTTCGCCTCAAGGTAAACCATAGTTTGCGGCGGTGCGTGACACGGGTCTTGGGTCTTGGGTGCGTTTCTTGCGACTGCTCTACACATCCCTTGGGCAGCTGCTGTTTTTCGGGGTGAGTGTGCCGACCGTCTTGGAAAGCCAGCATGGGGTGCGGCAAGGTGACCCGGTGGGGCCTATTCTCTTCGACTTGGCCCTTCTGCTGATGTTGGAGGCAGGTGCAGCAGAGTTGCATAGCGAACAAGGGGCTACGTTGGGGCACGTCGGGGCCTTCCAGGATGACACCACACCACCATGTGCGCAGAGCCGGAGGCCTTCGCCAGGTGCTTCTCCTCCATGCTCAGAGTGGCCAATGACCAGAGCTTTAGGTTCAGCCGAAGAAGTGTTTCTTATGGCCGCGGACGGGGGGGGGGGGGGGGGGGGGCACTTCCAGGGGTGTTGGTCGAGAATCCATCGACAGTGGAGGGGGTGGAGCTCTTGGGCTGCCCTGTTAGGTCTGCTGGCTTTCGAAGGGGCTGGGGGGAGGAGTGGTTGCGTGAGCAGACTCGGGAGCTCCAGCTGCTCCCGCAACTAGAGGATTTGCAGGCCGCGGTGACGATGCTCCGGCTGTGCATTGCACCCTGGGCAAACTTCTTTGTGAGCGCTCTGCCCCCTGACGCGGACTAGCCGCAAGTGCTATGGGAACTCAATTCCGCAGTGTGGTGTGCTCTCCTAGGCATCTTAGAGGTGGTGGAGGCCCCGCCGGATTCCCATGCTGGCGCTTTGTAGGGTTTGGCGCGGCTCCAGGCGCAGTTGGTGTTCGACGCTGGGGGCATGGGCCTTTTTGCTGCGGCTCCAAGGGCGCACCTCGCCTACGCGTGCTCTTCTGCGGCCTTCCTCCAGTCTCTTCATGACCTTTTCGGCCCCCACCTGCCTGCACCTCCTGAGATAGAGTTGTAGTGTCCTCTTTGGGAGGATGCTGCAGAGCACTTGCCTTCTCCCACTGTCGTGCGCTTGCCCCCGCCAGAGGTCCTTCGCCAGTGCGCTAATCGGGGGTTGTACCAGCAGCTCAGCCCATCCTACTGCCATTACCAGCGTCTGCAGTGGTTGGAGGAGGTGGAGATGGTAAAGGCTGGGCTGTTCCTCGAGGCATGTGAGGCGATGGTGCGGAGGCGCTGGGCGGTGGGGTCCCGCGGAGCGGCTCTCTGGCTTCAAGCCAGCCCTGCGGGCCCTGGTGATTGTCTCTACTTGGCCCTGGCCGACTTTTGGCTCCACGCCCAGCTTTGGCTGGGTTTATGACCGGGTTATCTGTCCATCCATGGCGGTCATGGGCTCCTTCCGGCGGATGTCACGCGCTGTGCAGGGTCTGGGCCGATTATCCGCGTCCACCATGCCATCCGGGACAAGTTAGCGGAGATTGGCCGAGAGCATTCCCTCCGTGCGATGGTGGAGCCGGAGGGCTTGTTGGGGGGGGGGGGGGGGGGGGGGGGGGGGGGGGTTTCAGCCCGATGTCCTTGTGTTCGACGCGGCCCAGGGCACGGCGTGGGTGGTGGACGTCACCACGGTGGACGCCCAGTCGGACAAGGTAAAGGAGGAGGGGCAGGCTCTTTCGGTGGCGGAGGCTGCAAAGGAGTAGCACTACAAGGCTGCCGTTGCGCAGCTGCCGGGTTACCGGCTGCACACGGTGGCTTGGGAGGCCTTCGGTGGTCTTGGTCCGGATTGTTGGCGATTTATCCGTCGTTTGGCGGCGTCGTGCTTGGAGAGGGGTTGGGGCAGGCGTAGCAAGGCGGACCTGCTGGGGTGGTTGGCGTGGGTGGTATCCTTGTTCGCGTAGCGGCTCTCTGTTGCTAAGATTTGGCAGCAGTGTCATGTGCTTCGCGACTTCCGCTTGTGGCGTGGCGGACTCGACTCGGTGCTGAGCAGTGTCTTGCCTGTTGAGCTGCTGCGGCCGTGGCCCCTTGGCCCTGTTACGCTGTCTGACCTCTGCTACACTGTGCCGTTGGACGGCGAGGAGAGTCTCCTCTGTCGTTGACACCTGTTTCCTTGCTTTCCCTCTTCATCTTCTTGTGCCATGGGTGACGGCTTTTGCATGCTTCATACCCCGTTGATGTGCCGGTCAGGGGCGGCATTTGCATGTTCCTTCTCATTAACGAAGATTTTCCCTAAGAAAAAAAAAAAAAACAAAAGAAAAAAACAACATGCTCTTCTGCTTTCTTAGGCTGTGGACGTGGTTACTGACGACTTTGATGTTCGGGAAAGACAGATTTGTATCACCCAACATTTTGTTGGTTCAGTCCATGCTGATTTGCATTTTGTGGCCACCACTGTAACATCTGGAAGCTTTCAATTCCATCTCAAGTGAGACTTGAGCCATACAATGTGACCCTTATTCTTCTCATGGCACAGTACAGTGCTTGTGACAGTCTCGTGTTTCTCATGAACACCATTTGAGATGCAGGGACTTGCGGCACAACCAACTGATTGGCAACATTCCAGATTCCATTGGTTCCCTGATAAATTTGCAGTATCTGTGAGTGAAAGTGCTGCCCACTGTTTTCTGGAATTCAAAGATATTGTCGCTGACTATTGGCGGTAGAAGTGCAAGGATGTTGGCCTCTGCAGCGCACAAGTGTCGCTATGCCGTACAATGGCTGTACGAATGTGCCAGAACTTGAATCCATGGTTCAGTGCTGAACTCCCCCTTGCCATCCATTGAACCGATCGTGGAATCTCAGCCATTGCTTTTAAAGCCCACACCCTGCTGTCGTTGACAACAGGCCAACATGGCTGCTCCTTTGTATGTTTGTGCCTGTTGAACATCAGCGCTTGAAGAGTTGGTCGAAAGATTTGGCAACTGATAACGACACACGTCAACTTACATAACAACTTAAAGTCTCAGTTTCCACTTGTTCCACTTCTGATGTCACCTCCAGCTGACTGTGTCGTGACTCACTTCCAATGTCTGCCAAAGTCCAGGTAAAATCTGTAGCCTCGGGCCAAAGCGGTTGGAGATTTAAGGCAGTGTTTTTCTGTTGGCAGAGGTATTCACGGACATCCTCGTGGATGGGTATGCTGGATGCAGCATGCCCATCCACTAGGATGTCTGATCAGTGGGATTTGTTGGTGTCTGATGCATCATCCCTGTAATGATACGTTTCTCCGCCTTCTCAAAACAAAGTTGGGTCTATGACAGACTTGGACCTGTTTAGATGAGATGTTTGTATCACTTGTCAGGCGGTTGTGGTCAGCAGCTGATCGCTGTCACTTGCGTTTGGAGCGACACCTAAGCCATGCTATGTGCACTGCGTCTCTTTCACTCGTGGTTCGAGACGCTACTTGTGACGTTCTCTTGTTTCTTATGAGCACCGTTTTGAGCTGCAGAGCCTTGCTTGGAGATCATATGAAACGTTCCTTCACTCCCTAGATGTAACACTCCTCGTGACAATGCTGTGTCTTTCATGAACATCGTTGGAGGTGCAGACGGTTGGACAACAATCAGCTGAATGGAAGCATTCCAGCTTCCATTGGTGCTCTAAAAAACCTGGAAGAGCTGTGAGTGTTGGACTGCGACTCTTTGTGCAACTCCTTGTACTGGTAGCAGTTGTAGAAGACAATCACCAAAGCCTTGTCAATTTCTTGGAATCCCAACTCTTGCGCCTTTCGCGGTTGACAAGAGACCAACTTGGTTGCAATTTTACATGTTTATGCCTGTTCAATGCCAATTCTTGAAGAATATAAGGGCTGAAGGTTGGCAGATGAAATGGACTTACACAGTAGCTCACTGCCTTGGCGTCCTCATCCCATTTGTGGTGTCACCCCTTTCTCCAGCTGACCGTAGTGATAGTCAGATCGACTGTCAGCAGAACGTGCAGCCTGGTGTGAAATGGGTGGACATTCTCTGCCATCACGTGTGGGCAATCAAGTGCATGATGCACTCGTAGCCTTAGATGCTGCAGAAGTCTTCTGCGTGAGGAAGTTTGATAGTCTGGGATATAATGGAGTTCAGTGCATCAATCCCTGTGATCAATCTCTGGTCATGGGAGACCTGGAGATGTGCAAAAGACGAACTTATACTACCAGTCAGATGGTTGGTTCGATTCAGAGATTGCTGTACCCACGTTGTGGTCACTAGCTTTAATCTGTCACATAGATTGGAAGCGATGCCTGAGTGTGCAATGTGCACTATGCGTCATTCACCCATGGTACTAAACCCTGCTTGTGGCACCCTTGTGTCTGTTATGCACATCGCCCGAGCTGCAGATACTTGAACAACAACCAACTGACGGGCAGCATTCCAGCCTCTATTAGTTCCCTCACGAAACTGGTGCACCTGTGAGAGTGGTAGTGGTGGCAGTAGGAGGACAAGAATGGTCACTGTGTCTGTCCACTATCCAGACTTGCAGCGCTCGTGAATTTGAACGATGACCTCTTAGTTCCATTTTCTGTCAGCTGGTGAGATTTGAACTATCCTTATGGTCCGTGGAGGTCTTGAGCAGTCAAGTTATTGCTGATTGGTGTGAATCAGATGGAATGTTTGCAAGGTCCAAGTAAATTGTGTAGCCTGGTGTAAAATGGATAGAGAATTTTGAGCTGTGACATGTTCATGGGAAGATGCATGGTGCACTGGTGGCCATAGATGGCGATGGCAGTGGGGTCTGATAGCATTTGGCGCATCATCACTGTAATGATGTGTGCTTCCAAATTCCTAGAGCGTGATTTTGGCTATGGAGGACTTCAACTTGTGCAAAGGAAAGACATGTGTTACCTGTCAGATGGTTACTTTGGTTCAACACTTTTCTCCATCAAACTTGTGGTCACCAGCTGTAATCTGTCACTTGCACTTGGAGCAAGACCTGAAGCATGCTAAGTGCAGTGTGCTCCTTCCAATCATCCCACTGACCGCTGCTTGCGACGCTCTTGTGTTTCTTGTCAACACCGTTGTCTGCAGATGGTTGCACTACAACCAGCTGACTGGCAGCATTCCAGCTTCCATTGGTGCCCTTAAAAGTCTGCAGAGCCTGTATGTGGTAGTGCTGGCTGGAGAAAACCACCAAAGGTCTCTCTGTGGGCAGTTTCAGAATGACAGACCATGCTGTGTTACATTACCGTATTTCCCTTTTCCATCCTTGGAACAATTTCTTGGTAGATGAACTCTTGCTTCTTACCGGCCATCCTGTTGTCATCGGCAACAAAACAAGTTGATTGCACCGCAGCAATTGAATGCCATTGCCTGGCGAGTTGAAGTGGTGAAGATTGGCCAGAGAGTTTGACCTAACATCTGTCTGAATTCCTCTTGTCTCTCCCTCTCAAAGAGGGGTGGCGTGTTGAAGATTGACCGCTCACCAGCATTGATGGCAGAGTATTGTTGCCTTACTGCATGAGCCAGGACTCTGCCACCCTCACGCACCTCCTCAAGCATCCCCCCCCCCCCCCCCCCC